>JAPYYD010003797.1:0-13750 GCA_028551405.1 Uromys caudimaculatus | reverse complement strand
AGGGACCCATGGTTCAGACCACATATGTGGCAGAGGATGGCCTCGTTGGCCATCAGGGAGAGGAGAGGCCTGAGGGTGTTACAGGCTCCAGTAAAGGGGAATGTCAAGGTGGGAATATGGGAATGGGTGGGCAGGTGGGTGGGAGGTGGAATTCCCTCATAGAGGCGGGGAGGGGGAGGGGATAGGGGGTCTCCAAAGAGGAGGCCTAGAAAAGGGGAAACATTGGAAATGTAAATAAAGTATCAAAAAAATAAATTAAAAAAAAAAAAGGACCCATTTGGCATCCCAGCGAGGGCTTTCTCCCGCTCCCGCCCCCACTCCCAACCCAACTCCCGGCCCCACTCCCACCCCGCCCCCTCCTCCCGCCCCCTCCCCCCTCTCCCTCTCCCCTCCCCTCCCCTCTCCCCTTATGACTCTGCTCCCCTTCTATCTGCCTGACTACATGTCCACTTGTCTTCCCTCCCCCAGTTCCTCACTCCTTTCCCCTCCCCCAAGATACCTCTTTTACACTAGATCTGTTATAGGGTGTAATATCTCAGTGGGTACACCTTAACTTGGCCTGCCAAAGTCACCCCATTTGCTGCTTTATATTTTGTAACAATAACTGGGTAACAAAGTGGATACAAGAAGACAAAGTAAATTCTGGTAGACTTTAACTGCTTAACTTTATGATGAAAAGTATTATTTTGACACAGAGTATCACTATGTAGCCCAGGGGAAGGGGTGTGTCTCCAACTCATGCTGTCCCTGTCTCTACCTCCTGAGTGCTGGGATTGTAAGTATGTACTATGCTTCACAAAACAATATTTTTTTTGTACTAACTATATTGGACATTAGATATTTTGGTGACATTTATGGGTTAATCTAAGCACTTTTGCAGAGATTGAGGTTCCAGATACAGAAACCACAAAGTAAAAGATACAATGTTATTACCATTATTATGGAAGAGATTGAATATTAAAATCATAGAAATTGAGAAAGAAAAGGAATGAGAAAAGTAGGAAAGAAAGCGCCAAGGTCATTGTCATAGTCTTGGGTGATGTCATCTTATTTCATATATATATTTCTAAGATAATATTCCCTCCTTATCCACCATACTGTCAAGGTATCAAGGTACCATTGATAACCCATTTGGATTTTGATCCTTGGCAGTAACACTTTAGACCAGTGGTTCTCAATCTTCCTAATTCTGTCATCCTCTAATACAGTGCTCACATTGTAGTGATCCTGCTACTGTTAAGAATTGTAATATGGAGATCTGATATGTGACCCCTGTTGGGGTCGCAACCCACACATTGAGAACCACTGCTTTAGAACAAAACAAAACAGAATGGAATGTGTCAGGAAGGATCTTGGTTTCTGCTGACCCCTCTTATGATAAGAGGAAGAAGGCTTTGACATGTTTGTCCTGTACATACACCTCTTAAAAATCAGGAAAAAACCAATAGCATCTGCAACCAGTCTTTAGTGGATTTAGGTGAAGACCAAATGTTTTCTTCTATTTCCAAATGTCTTCTCTAAAACCTGACCTCATAATGATAACTATGAAACTGTTTATAGATGCTTTTAACTGTATTTTTCGGGGTTTATATGTAAACCATTATTCTGGCTAGTTCCTAATTGCCTGAAAGGCTGTGATTTCCAGTCCCTACATTAAGCCAAGACCATGCTAACTCTCTTCACTACCCTGGGGAAACATGAAGTTTTGGTCTTTTTTCAGCCATATTTTCTCAGTACATTTTCCAGTATGAAGCTTAAACAACTGAATCGAAAGCGCCTGTAGGGAGAGAATTTCATCATCTTTATGGGGGAGGGGAAGAAGAGGAAATTGTGTGCTGCTTCACAGATGTTACATACAGGGAGCTGTGTTGGGGAATAGTGAACAGTTTATTTACACTCACCAGGTTTTAATCATTGAGCGGTTATAGCAGAGAATTTGAAATACACAGCCAACCAGAAACACCTACAAGACTTCTAAAAGTTGAAGACAATAAAAGCCCTCGGGTAATGGGGTGTTACTCCTTAGTAGCCTTACGAATCAGTTTAATACGACAGTTCCAAGAATTTGTAAATTGAGCTTACCAACCAGATATCCCTGGAGTATGCCAGCCCACAACAGCCTGCAACTGGGTGATGTAGGTTCGGCCAGCTCTGGGAATGTGGCCAGTGTTCAAAAAGGGAGCTCAAGGGGACCAAGCAGAGAATGTGGGAAGAGGACCCAGAAGCATTTATTGTTTTTTCTAGTTATCATCTTATTGAAATGAAAATGGACTTTTTTTTTTTTTGCTAGTGGAAGCTGGAGAATCACCACTGCTATTTCTGTATTTCTGCAACCTGGCTGGGTCTGAGATGAAAGCAACTACTTCAGAGCCAGGATGAAACAGTCACACATAAACCATGCAGGGCCGAAAGAAAACTCTTAGTGTAGTCACAACAAAACCTTGATCAAAGCACACACCTGCAATCTTGAGACTTGGTAGAAACACTTCATTGCAGAAAACAAAAGGCCCTGATTGAAGGGCTAAAAGTAAAGAATTGACCAAAAGAAAGAGAGGGGGTGAAACTGTCACTTCCTTCCAAAAGAGAAATTCATTCTAATGAAACAAGGGGGGTGCAGAAAAGAAAGACAACTACGAAAGAGGAATATAAAATGATTATGATAGGTTAGGCCCAGAAGCCATGGTGGTGGCATTTTCTCATAAAATGATATTCTATTTCATCACCATATGCTTTAGGAAAATCCAATATGTTCCTGACAGACTTCTAACATTTTCCCCCAAGATGCTTAAAGCATTAGAGAGTATGTCAGAGATACTTAACACCCACTGCATTTTTGAATATTACACACCGGTAATTCTCTGGTTCATGAATTTTAATACCACTGTAATTTAGTCTGCCAATCATTCTCCCAAGTACCGGTTCATGGAAACATGCAACAGATTCTGTTTTGGTTTTATTCTTGTGTATTTCTGCATCTGCAAAGGGAATACATGCACATACGCACACGTATGCATGCATAAGCACATGCGTGAAATGGGATGCCAAGAGAAAATATTATTTGAAGAATTATTTCAAATCACTGGCTGACAACATTTCAAAGTACAGCTCTCCAGTTGGAACGAAAAGCAGTATGAATTGAATATCTACTGAATATAATTATAATATACGACTTCAAACTAACAAAAGTCAGAACTCATGAACATCCTAGCTCACCTTCTGTCGCTGTGCTGAAGCACTGACCAAATAAAGGAAAGAAAAGGTTCGTTCCATTTACATTTCCAAGTCATAGTCTGTCACCGAGGAAAGTCAGAACAGAAATTCAGCAGGAACCTAGAGACAAGAACTCTGAGACCATGGA
The DNA here is from genome assembly GCA_028551405.1 of Uromys caudimaculatus. NCBI lineage: Eukaryota > Metazoa > Chordata > Mammalia > Rodentia > Muridae > Uromys > Uromys caudimaculatus. Next base: position 10,392 of record JAPYYD010003797.1, on the reverse strand, counting down.
GAGATGCTGCTTCCTGGCTTGCTCTTCATGGCTTACTTAGCTTGCTTTCTCTATAGTACCAAGTGAATCCTCAGCCTAGGCGTGATACTGCCCAGACTGGGCTGGACCCTCTCACATCAATCACTACTCAATAGAATGTCCTACATACTTACCCATAGGCCATTTGATGGTAGCAATTGCTCAGTTGAGGTTCCCTTTTTCCAGAGGGCTCTACTTTCTGTCAAGTTGGCCAAAAAATAACTAGGACAATGGGTAAATGGATGTATCCGTATATGCCATTTGATGTGGGTGTTTCTGCATGGAAGGGCTTCTCCAGTCTTATTCCATCTGTGATTGCAGGTCTCTAACCACATAAGAAATTTCCAGAAGACTATTCTAGCTTCCGCATCAGTGACACACCATCCCTGAGAAGGTGCCCAGGGAACTACTTGCATAAGGTGTGCCTTGGTGTGGTAGTTTAAATAGGAATGACCCCCTTAGACTCATGTGTGTGAATGCTTGGTCACCCGGGGGGCAACACTATTAGGATATGTGCCAACTAGGAGGTGTAGCCTTGTTAAAGTAGGTATGACTGTGCTGAAGGAAGTGTGTCATGGGGGGAGGGCTTTGAGGTCTCAGATGCTCAAACTAGACCCAGTATAGTATTCTCTCTCTTCCTGCTGCCTGCCAATCTATATGTAAAACTCTCAGCCTCTTTTCCAGCACCAAGTCTGCCTGTACGCTGCCATGCTTCCCATCATGATGATAATGGGTTGATCCTCTGAAACTATAAGCCAGTCTCAATTAAATGTTTTCCTTTATAAGAATTGCTGAAGAAACCCTAATGGAGACACTTGGTCTATGGTGATGGAATAAACTGAATATATCTGTTTTAGTTAGGGTTTACTGCTGTGAACAGACACCATGACCAAAGCAACTCTTATAAGGATAACATTTAATTGGGGCTGGCTTACAGGTTCAGAGCCATTATCATCAAGGCAGGAGCATGGCAGCATCCAGGCAGGCATGGTGCAGGAGGAGCTGAGAGTTCTACATCTTCATCTGAAGGCTGCTAGCAGAATATTCACTTCCAGGCAGCTAGGATGAGGGTCTTAAAGCCCCCACACACAATGATACACCTACTCCAACAGGGGCACACCTCCTAATAATGTCACACCCTGGGCCGAGCATATGCAAACCATCACAATATCCTAAGTTAAAGATATTATTACTGTATGGTCAACCGCTAAACATAATACTTAACTCAGATTCCTTTAAATATTTAGAATGCCTAAACTTTTGCCAGGTTCTTTCTGTGTCCAGGGCTCTGGTACCAGTACCCAAATAGGGAGGGTTCTACATTTTTGGTATTCTGTGGAACAGTGCATGTCAGAGCTGTGTGGTGCACATTTTGAGTGAGTTTATATTCATAATTTTTTTACTGTAAAATTATAACAATTTACATGCCAAAATCCCAAACTTCCTTCTTAGAATAGGGCAACTATAGTGAAATACTCTGGTACCCTCAACACACTTCGGCAACAAAGTCAGTATCTCAGGGTTCACCTTTGTCTTCCACTTTGCTGCATTCACTGTCAAGTCCTTCCCTAGAGAAGTTTCTAGAAATACAGTCTTCCTCATTATACCCTGATTTATTTTTCTCCATGGCAGTGAACTCCATATTGTTGTTTCCTCCAACTAAAATGCATGTGGTACAAAGGGCAGCGGTCTGCATCTGCCCGCATCTGCCCGCATCCATCAGCATCCCTAGAGCCAAGACTGGCACCTGACAGTGAAAGAACTTAATAAAGGATCACAGGATAACAAATAAACAGCAAGTGCTTGGCTCTCATCTAAAGTGAGTAAGCAACTGAAGAGAATATATATACGTGTGTGTGTGTGTGTGTGTGTGTGTGTGTGTGTGTGTGTGTGTGTGTGTGTTAGTTCTCCTGAAATGTCACAGGCTTGTCACACTAATACAACTCTTAAGTAGAAGCTAGTCATGCCGTTTGACTCTTCTGCCTCTGCACCCCCGATCTAACCTAACTGGTTGCCCAGAGATGCTACTAGAGCCTGTCAAAGCTGAGAGAAATTGAGTGTTTTCTTTATCCCCTGCTTGACTTTCATTTCTCTCCATCGTCTTCCTCTGCTTTTTTTACACCTGTTTTTGTCAAGCTCTCTGCTAACTCGCATGCCCAATGCCAGGCTTCTTAAGCTCATAATCTACTCTCATGGATGGACAACTCAGGGGTTCTGCAGGGTTCAGATCCTAACAGGTGGGCCGCAAACCAAACTAGCCAACACGTTTGCTGTTCAGAAGTCACTCATCTTACTGTCCTGTTTTGCAATACAAACAACTGAAGTGACAAGACAAATGGTCGCATGAATACGTGGGAGAAATGCTATTAACAAAATCTGGGCTAAAATTCATGAATATATTCTTTGTGGTATACTTCATACATGAAATGCCAATCTTCTTCAACATGAAAGGAAACATAAGAATCTGGATTTCTGCAACTGTAAAATTTCCTTTGAAAGAAAATAATATATTAAAATCTCCCAAAGGTTCTTTAATGGCATAACTCATTCATACTTATTAAACTCACTATTTGCCTTCCCTCTGATTCAAATGTAGCAGGAAAATTTGGCGATTTACTTTTCAAAGGTCAGAATGATTTTAATTGCTTTTTAGAATACGATGATCTTAGCTCAATCAAGTTGTATTAATTCTGTCTCTCTGTGCAACTGATTTCATAACCCTTTCAGCCTGCAGATGCAGAAAGTAGTTCAGATCCTTTGAAGACATGTAACCAGACCCCTTTGGTTCCAGGGATGTCCTGATTAGGGTGATTAAAGCTCCCCAGACGCCTTCGCCACTTTGCCTCAAAGCAGTCACTATACAGTTTCCCAGGGCAATGATATATGCCTGGCCCAGTTTCCTAACCTCAGACTAGAGTCCTATTGCTTAGTGCCACAAGATTTCTGGTTTGGTTTGTTCTAATATATTGTATCCATGGTGGAGAAAGCAAAGCACTGCCTCAAAGAAAGAAGCATCTCATCTCCCTGGACTGATGCTCTTTCTGGTGCTCTGAGCCACCCATTCCGCCCTCAGTCTCCCAGCTATGACTGTCTTCTTTGGCATCTGCATGCTGCCCTATCACTTCTTCAAAATAGTTTAAAATCACTAAGTTTGGAACACACCACAATGCTATGCCTTGAATGTTATACCCCTCAATTTATAATCTGAAGTCTTAACCCTGCATTGGGAAGAGGGGCCTTTAAAGGTAACAGCAACAGGATCTAGAGAGATGGCTCAGTGGATAAGGACTCTTCCAGACCAGCCTGATGCCCTAAATTCAACCCCCTGGATGCGCACGGTGGAAGGAAACTCAACCAAATTGTCCTCTGACCTCCATGTGTTTCCTATGACGTGTGTGCCCCCTCCACACATAAACATGAAGAAAAAGGGGGAAAAAAACAAAGGTAACTGAGACAAAATGAAGTCATCAGATATTATCTAACCCCATAGAACCAGTGTTTTCAGAAGAAGACATCATGCCACAGATATGGGCCCACAGGACTGAAGTCATGTGGACAGGGAGAAGGCCACCATCTGCGGGCCAAGGGGAAGGACCTTGGAAAATTTGCCAACAACTTGATCTTGGACTTGCAGCCTCTGTACTTGTGGGAAAATTAATTCTGTCGCTTAAGCGTCTCAGCTGTAGTTCTTCGGTCCAACAGTCCTAGTCAGCTAGTACACAGAGCTTTGCCACTTCTTAAGCCTGTGGCTTCTCTATGATGGTGAAGGCTCAACCGGATTGAATTTTAAAAAAACACAGAGTTCTACAATGCTCTACATAAAGCATTACACACACACACAAAAAAAATCAAATTTTAAAGATTGTACATCATTAGTACATATTCCTAAGCAGATCTCCATACTGAGCATATCATAAGAATGATAACATTTATATTGTATTTAGAAAATAACCTTTCCCTAAAATTTTACGCATGTTCTAAAATCGTGTTCTTTTCTTCAACAATGAAATCACAGTGGACTGGCTTAAAGTCAATATATCCAATTAAGGCTAAAATGTCCTCATTTTTGGCATCTTGATTATTTCCGTCTTTTTTCTAAATTGAATTAAGTTTATGAGCCCAAATCACTTATCATTAAAATCAGCACTCTTGTGCTTTCATTTTCCATTCCATGAATTTTATCAAATAAGTACAGAAATGCAATAAAATCTCAAATGATTTAAAAAAAATCTCTATAAAGATTAAAATAGAGGTTTCTGCCAGCACTGAGGCTCAACCAGATTGAAGACATCCGTTTGTGATAGCACATCTAAAGGTCTAAATCCAGTCTGGAAAAAGACAATTAGGAAGGTCAAATCTATGAGTGCAACTTGTTTGCAAGCAAATAATGTCGGTCCCTTAGCTGAGTTCCTCCCTCTTGTTGAATAGTAGTCTTCATCCCTCTTGTTGGTTTTCTGCCATTATTGATGTCCCCTGCTAAGGATACTCTAATTAATTGTAAGGTAGGCATAGATGGATGACAAAATCTCCCAGTCTACCGGACTACAAGTCTATCAAGGGCTGACTTTTTCACAGGCACAGGACTAGTCACAGAAATATGAAAATGATCACCCCAAGTCCCTTGCTCTGCTCAAATGCCTACAGATGAGAATTGCACAAGCAGACCAACCCCAGGGCATGAAAACTACCTAGATATGTCTAGAGTCCTTGACCACCATCAGCTCTAGACCCTCTGGAGGAAGAGCTCAAGAACAGAGCCGAGAAGACTGAACACCCAAACAGTAGCAAAGGTCATGGTACCCCGCTTCACTCACAGTGCGATGAGCAGTCCTTCTAGGACCTTCACGTTTGTTACTGTAAAAAACCACAAGTGGCCACGAAGAGGAAACAGTCCACTGCAACCATCTGGATGAAGCTGTGTGTCCCATCACACATACTGGTTGCATGTTGTAAATTTTCTGAACCTTGGTTGCTTCCCTTAAAAACTGAGTAGAAATAGCAACTCTAGGAGTTAAAGCGATGATAATGGCAGAAGTGTTTTGAGTCTTAGCTAAGTAAGTCCTCCAGTTGTGCTCTACATGGCATCAAGGATTGACCTAAGGTGAGAACAGAATGAAGAAAGGACAGACAGACGTACAGAAGCACCGGGATCAGGTGGGCTGCTCTTGCTGGACACGGAGGCAGGTTTATGGTATCGAGGTGAATAAGGAGGCATATTTAGCTTATCTTGTAGGAGGTCTCTGTAGAGAACTCATCTCAGGCTGCAGTCACCCCAGAGGAGGAAGCTGTGGTTAATAGTTTCTGAACCAAGTAGTCATTCGTTGGCAAACCCTTGTACTTGCACCATACGACAGCTTTGCCAGATCTCTGAGCCTCGCCCTAGGTAGGCTTTGGGACTTGCATGGTTCTCAGGCATTGGTGTTCCTGACATGCCCTGCCCCTGGCAACAATGCACACTCACTCAGGGACTTAATCCACTGCTTCCACACTTACTGAGGGCTCCTCTCACTCACCACATATTCCCTGAAAGGAAAATGGCAGATTCGCCTTCCTATTACCACTCAGTGCAGATGCTATGTAGATAATGTAAAACATGATATGTTGGTGGCACACTGCTATAAATGTCCCTTCACTAGTCCCAGGGGAGGGTTGTGTAATAGTATTTCACAGAACACAAACAACAGCCTTGAGGGACTGCCCTTGGGGGTTACTACTTTCCCAAGTTTCAAATATTTAAAGGCAAAAATGTGTTGGAGACAATAGAAAACAGATGTTCACAACAGAATGTCCTACCAGCCAAGCTATTGTCACCTCTAGATGGATAGTGCTGTTGAAACCTTTCTAAGTTAGTCTCCATGGATTAGTAAATCTAAATGTTTGAAACAGAAGCAAACACCCACGATTTCTCTGTATAAATCTGCTCACCTTTTAACAGGTAAGGTGCCCAAGGCTAGATATACTTTTGCTAGTGTTGCAGGGCTTCAGGGTTTTAATAATAAGAAAAGGCATGGAGACACCTGTAGAGCAGAAGAGTGCTGGCCTGTTTGCTGGGGCAGTCTCTGCTAGCCCAGCTAACATAAGCTGACTTCTCTTCCGTTCCACCCAATGGCTCTCATGGCTCTGTCTCCTTTCTGTCTCTTCCTCTCTCTCTTTCTCTTCACCCTTCCGCCCCTGGCCCAGCTCTTTATTATGAAAAACACCCCACACTTCTTACTCATCTAGTGAGTGTTGGAGGCTACATGACCTTCACCATGACAGCTTGCCTTCCGTTTTGTTTGGGGCAGGTATTCCATATCCCGATAGCCTGGCACCCCTGACACAGAAATTAACAGTTGAGAACACAGGGACACGTTTTTGTAGCCAGTTGATACAATGCGTGTGCATTATCCCAACAGGCCAGTACACTACAATCCTATAATTATAACCCCCTTTTTATTGCCCAGAGAAGCTGTATTTCTGAAACCGCCTGAGCAAACAAAGCAATTTTATTTTTAAACGTCCACTGTTTTAACCTCTCTGTCCCCCAAACCATAATGAGACACATACAGAATTTTTAATCTTAATTCGTTGTACTACCGGAATATTTTCTTTCAGAGAGAAAAAATAATAATAATAAACAGAGAAATTACAATCCAAATAATCTCATCTCTCTGGTGACAGTGTTGGAGAACCCAGGACACTGAAGACATTTTAGTATGCCTGTGACTTTGTCCCAGAAGCCACCACACTTGAAATGGCTTGGGAATATGCTATGCATGTCTTGTGACCTTCTCAAACAGACGAATCTGCTTCAAATAACTTAGAGAGGCAGCAACAAATTTCTCAGGGGCCACCGAACTTATAATCTGAGTTCCTATTCTTCTTAACGAGAAATTTGGCAGAAGAATCAAAATACATGTTCAGAGAATCTACATGGAGAACTATCTGAGAGCAGTTAAGAGGTTAATTAAGTGGTGGTCCCAAAATCTCAGTATAAAGACAACGAGGGTGAGAAATACAGCATAGCTCATTCTTGACTCGTGACAATGAATTTTATAATTTTCCCTCTAACTTGCATGGGTGTGGCAAGGTCCTACTTACTTGGAAATTGTATGAATATGCACTTTTAACTTTTACATACCCATCTATGCAGGGTAGAAAGATTAGAGGTTATGAAGCCATCCTTAGTATATTGATAAAGCAAAAATAAATTTAGAAACACCCAAAACTTAAAATTAAAGGGGAGAAATTATTAGTAAGAGAATTCAGTTCTTTCTTCTCTCTTTGTTTTCTTCAACTAGCAGACTGGGTCACTGCTCTTCTTGGGTCTCTGGAATATTCACATGCCTACACACTACACACACAAGAAGTTTTCAAATGCACGTAATGTTTAGTGATTCTCAAGTCAATTCTGGGAGCAGGAAGAATGGCATCAGAGGGAATCATTTCTGGAACAAGAGATCTGCTGGGCAAAGCTCAGCTGGCTCTTCTTCTCAAATACCCTTTAGGCATTTAGGGTAGGCATCAGTATCCCTCTGCAGTGAAAAGCTGGGTTTGAGAGAGACCAAGTGGCTCACTCTGGACCAGAGGATCCTGGTGTGGACAGAACTGTTGAGTTACTACCTGTCAGATTTAGGGCTTCCCACCACCACCCCAACTCTTGGAAACTTATCTTTTAATTACAGGGAGACAAGACTTTCAGAAAGGGAGACGAATCTGGAAACCAAATCTCTGACTTTGAATGCTGCGGGTTTGGGCAGGCTGCCAAGTTGCTCGGGAGGCATGGAGAAAATAATTCCAGTCCCTTCCAAGAACTGTCTTTCATGGGGGGGGGGGGGGGGAGGGGAAGAAGGAGGCTATAAAAACTGTGTTCTCCCACTCCCGGCCTCCCGGGGACTAGAATGATTTTCCTTCAGGCAATGACCATCGTGGAGCTGATCAAACTGTCATTTTTTACTCGGGCCCCTGGCAAGCACCAAATCACATTTGCAGCTTGTTTTCATTAACCTTAAAGTACCCTCTGGTCTAAATATTTATTCTAGCTCTTCAGCTGACCTCCTCTTTATATAGTCATATATCCTCAAGTACCATTTTCAACACGTTTATATCAGCCTGTAAATTATGCATGTGCTCTAATGAACCAGATGCCTATGTAATCCATAGGTAAAGCAAATGTTTCATTTACTGGGGACCCTCTTTAACACCTGATATAGTTGCTGGTATATCTTAATTTTTAAAAGTACTGAATATGCTTTCTTTGCTCTGTGGGTTCTATTCACTGGATTCAAGTTGGAGTTCTGTTTTTTGTTTTCTTTTTTTCCTTTATTCAATCAACAAAACTTTACCAAGGGTCTAGCCATATGCCAGCGTATAGGTGGGACTTCCAAAAGAAGCAGCAAACACGTTGCATCTGCTTTCAGGAAGCCCAAGCATTTGTCATGTCATATACAGAAGGGCCAGAGCAAGGTGACAGAAGCCTGTAACAAGGGCCTGCATGAGCAGAGAACAAGACCTCCATGGGAGTAGCTTCCTTCAAAACTTGGGAAAGGACTGATGTCTGGAACTCCAAGAACAAAAGAAGGGACCCCTCTTGAGGCAGAGAGGTGAGCCATACTAAGATCCACGTCTTAGGAGCATGGATAGAAATTCTCAGTGGCTTGGTCACAGTCATCTGGACAATAACAATAGGTGTGGGAGATACTAATAAAATCAAAAGTGAAACAGCATATACCCCAAACTCTATGCTAAAGGAAACTCTGGAATAGTCATTACTTCAATGCTTTCACACAGGGGTTGCCATCAAAAGGTAAAAGTCCTGTTAAATAGTTACTTCTAAGCTTACCGTCAAATTCCCAAGTCGACAGAAAAGATGGTGAAAGGGTGTGGAATTATTTTAGTTGACAGAAATGTGCTGGAACTGGGGAGAGAAGTTTGTCTATTTAATGAGAGTCTTGGGTTGCCTTCATAAAGTGTACCCCGAAGCTGCATAGGGGTCATTTCATGGGCTGGATACTAGCAGGGAAATCAGCAGATAGACACCTCTCTGTAAAATTGTCCTTGAGCTCCATTCCTGACCCATGTAATTGACAGTAGAGGAGAATACACAAGACAGGCTTTATAAATTATTCTAATAAGCAGAAGTCCATTGCCTAGATTATCCATGCACATGTGTGGCTAACCTTGAATGTTTACAAGGGGAAGAAAACAAATCCACTTTCAGCACTGAACAGCCACTTGGAATTCTTAACACTTAAGATCTAGGTGTAACACTTAAGATGTATGTGGCCCTTCCATTTATGTTTTAATTTTAAAAAGATATTGTTCTCAGGTAGAATTGAATGGTCTCATTTCTATCTTTAATGGAGGAAAGAAAAAGGGCAGAGAATTTTTTAATATGTTTTTGGGTCAGCAAGATAACCCCGTGAGTAAAGGAGCTCACAGCCAAACCCAGTACCTTGAGTTCAATCCCCAGGAAAGAAAGAACTTTTTTACAGTTGTTCTTTGATGCCTGACACACAGACATACTGTGATACACAGACAAATGCACATGCAAACACATAATGGTTGTTTTTTTTTTTTTTTCAAGAAGAAACCGTTCACATAACGAATGAACTTTGCTATTTCCTTATGCCCCTCCCCAAAGAGCTTTTATTGAAATAATATTTTATTTTATTTTATTTTATTTTATTTTTAATTTTTGATACTTTATTTACATTTCCAATGTTTCCCCTTTTCTAGGTCTCCTCTTTGGAAACCCCCTATCCCTTCCCCCTCCCTGTCTCTATGAGGGAATTCCACCTCCCACCCACCCGCCCACCCATTCCCATATTCCCACCTTGACAGTCCCCTTTACTGGGGCCTCTAACACCCTCAGGCCCAAGGGCCTCTCCTCTCTCCCTGATGGCCAACGAGGCCCTCCTATGACACATATGTGGTCCGAACCATGGGTCAATAGATGTGTATTCTTTGGTTGGTGGTCCAAACTCCAGGATGATGGGGTTGGGGGGAGTCAGGCCCATTGACGCTGTTGCTCCCTCCTTGGGGCTGCAAACTCCCTCAGCTCCTTCAGTCCTTTCTCCAACTCCTCCATCTGGGACCTCACTCTCAGTCCAGTGGTTACTGTAAAATGAAACTTGGGCATTCTGAATTTTGGGCTAATATCTACTTATCAGTGAGTACATACCATGTTCGTTCTTTTGTGACTGAGTTACATTGCTCAGAATGATATTTTCAAGTTCCATCCATTTGCCTGCAAATTTCATGAAGTCATTGTTTTTAATAGCTGAGTAGTACTCCATTGTGTAGATGTACCACATTTTCTGTATCCATTCCTCTGATGAGGGACATCTGGGTTGTTTCCAGCTTCTGGCTATTATAAATATGGCTGCTATGAAC
>JAPYYD010003796.1:0-13752 GCA_028551405.1 Uromys caudimaculatus | reverse complement strand
AATCGCTGGACTGAGAGTGAGGTCCCAGATGGAGGAGTTGGAGGAAGGTCTGAAGGAGCTGAGGGAATTTGCAGCCCCGTGGAGGGAGCAAGAGAGTCAATGGGCCTGACCTCCCCCCCCCTCCCCCGGTCATCCTGGAGTTCGGACCACCAACCAAAGAATGCACATTGATGGACTTATGGTTTGGACCACATATGTGGCAGAGGATGACCTCGATGGCCATCAGGGAGAGACGAAAGGCCCTTGGGCCTGAGGATGTTAGAGGCCTCAGTAAAGGGGAATATCAAGGCGGGAAAATGGGGATGGGTGGACGGGGGGGGGGTGGGATGGGAGGTGGAATTCCCTCCTAGAGGCGGGTTGGGGAGGGGATGGGGGGTATACAAAGAGGAGACTCAGAAAAGGGGAAACATTGGAAATGTATATAAAGTATCAAAAATAAAAAAGGAGGAAAAAAAAACACAAAACATTTTCAAAATTAAAAAAAAAATAAAATACAATGTTTCTAAAAATAATTATGGAAAGAATAGAAAATATCCTCATCATCTATGCGTTCATTCCACATTGAAAATAAAAAATACTTTGGATAGATGAGGGCCAATTAGGTAGTTAAGGCAAATCACTTGGAGCTTTTACAGTTTTTAATGTAGCTACTAGAAACTCAAAAATGATGCTCACAGCATGTTATCTTAGGAGTTTCTCTAGGGGGAAAAGGGGTAAGAAAATAACAAAACTTTTTTTTAAGATTTATTTTTTTATGTGTATGACTGTTTCATCTGCAGGCCAGAAGAGGGCATCAGATCTCATTATAAATGGTTGTAAGCTACCATGTGGTTGTTAGGAACTGAACCCAGGACCTCTGGAAGAACATCCAGTGCTCTTAACCACTCAGCCATCTCTCCATCTCCAAATTGTACATTTTATGTGATAAACATGACATTGAGATATAACGAAAGGCTGGACATCTCTTTTGAAGGGGATGCAGAAGTTCAGAGGTCTCAGAAAACAGAAAAGAGGCAAAGGTGGATTCAGATAGAGAACCTGACACGGGCAAACACACAGAGGCAGAAACAAGCCTCGTTTGTGAAGAATGTGAGTAAATTGCAAAGTTCTAAACTATGATTGAGGATGAAGATCCGGTCAGAAACCAAAGCAGCTTCTCTACCGAAGGAAGGGACTCAAAGCTTATTCTGAGGCAGTAGGAAGTCTCTGCGAGTCTTTAATGAAATGAACAACATGGCCGTCCTCTTCTTCTTGATTGGGTGAGCAATTTTCTGATGATACTAGGGGTGGAATCTAGTGTCTCGCACATGCCCAGCCCGTGCTCTCTCAGGGCTGTGCTCCCACCCTTTTGTGCTTTCACTTATTTATTTTTAGAGATATATTTAATTTTATGTGTATGAGTGTTTTGTGCATGTATGTATGCGCACCTGTGCAGGTCAGAAAGGGGCACCAGGTTCCCTGTGACCACACTTAGGGTGGTTAGGAGCCATCATGTAAATGCTGGGAATCGAACCTGAGTCCTCTGTAAAAGCAACAAATGCTCTAAACCACTGAGACATCTCTCCACCACCACCACCACCACCACCACCACCACCACCACCACCACCACCATTTGCCCCACCCCGCCCCAGGCCCTTTTTTTTTTTTAAAGGGATCTTTCTATTTTCCGCTGGCTGGCCTCAAATTCGCTTTGTAATCCTTACATGGCTTGAACTTGCAAAGCTGCATTTTGAGATCCTCTCCCTGGTGTTAGTTTGAGGAATAAGCTTAGTGCTAGGGACTCCTCCACACAAGCAGAATGGCAAGGCAGAAGAATCCAGGGACCCAGTGTTCCCCTGCAGAGACGGATGCTCCACAGTGGAGAACAGAAAGAAAGCAGCAGCCCAGTTCCAGGCTGAACAGTAAGTAAATACAATCAGTCATGAACAGGCATTTTTAGAAAACAAAGCCATTTTATATGAATGTTGAGGTTATTTCTTGTTCTGTTTACAAGGTACAGACTAAGCCTGTGCAAACAAAAGCAAATATTTGGGAAAGCAAAGCTTACAACCTCAGTATGTGTGGGCCTGGGACAAACCCAATTAATTCTGACCGCATGACATGAAAAAATGCAAATAGCAAAAGACAGAAAGCTGGCTGAGCTGTGAGGGAGGACTTCCCAGGTGATGTCCACACTGGCGCCCCTCTGACCCTGTGTGATCAGGCCCCTTGTTCCCATCCTTGGCCTTGGGATTTTCTGAAGAAAACCCCTTTGAATACAAATATTCCAATTTTGCCCCAGGACTCTCATTCTGTTCTAGCTTCATTAATGTTTCTAACTTCATTTCGTTACTAATTCACATTTACTTTCCTTCCAGGAGGTCAGAGGCTCTTTGTATATATATAAGGACATGTAAATTGTTGTATTTCTTGGTTTTCCATTAAGCACCTACCACTTGGGAATTCTGTACCATTCCGTGTCTCCTGAGAAGAGTTGAATGGATCAGAATTTTAAATGTATAAATGCCCCAGGCTTCTTAGGAGAATTATATTCTGGAAGTTAAAAAAATAGAAACATAGATTTATAAGTATAAAAGGAAATGTCCTGGACCTAATCAACATGATGGGAACTAAGCCATTATGGGCAGCGGCGCGGACTACCAGAGTCAGGAGTCAGTAGGGAGGTGGGGTCTCCAGTCCTACTGTGCATGTGGCCTCTGTGCTCAATGGACCATCACTCCATTTGCCTTGAGCTTGCAGTTCCTCGCGTGTGAAATTAAAATAATAATATCTGCACTCTACCCATGGGGTTGTTGTGAAGGTAGATAAAACATTTTCTGTAAAACTAATGGCAAAGGAAGCCCGTTCATCTGCGTACCACTAGACATGGTCAGTTTCTAAGGACCATGATCATGGAGAGTGGGTGATACTGCTGTAAAAGGCCACAGTGCTCAACATATGGTCCATTTCAGGCTCTCAATAATACTGTTGAATGGAGTCATGAGGTTGATTTTGTTTGTTTGTTTCAGAAATCCTTCTCACTCCCGTCTACCATTTCTTTTTTATACTTATTTTTTTTTTCTATTGACGGTAGCACTCATTTTTCTTTACAAAATCATGTGTTTGTTACTGGGGCCTAATATTCTCAACAGACAGCAGAAAATCAAAATATGTCATGTCCTAAAGAATTGTGTTCAAAAGAACTTACATTCATTAAAAAGATGAATAAGTTCGTAGGTGTAAATGCAAACATTCCCAATTCAGGCAAATCCTAAGCCACCGTGGAAAGGAGGAAAACCAGCAGAATGAAACTTTGTCCTAAAGCTTGAACTTTTCCACCCTGTTAACTAGCAAGATGGATGCGGTAAGTGGTTCAGGAACCTCGCAGCCTCCAGAAATCCTGGACTGGTCGGCTGTTAGTTAATAACCCGGACAGAACATTTTGTGGTGCTCACATGGAACACTCAGGATTCCTCTTCCATAGTGGACTCTACACAGCCACTAAGTGACTGAGCCTTATGGACTAAGGACTAAATCAGGATATACACAGGTTGTTAAACATTGAATAAGGGAACAGCTAGCTTTAATACATGGTCAAAATCAACAAGTTCTACAGTCCAGTGCTGATATCAGACACAGGCTTCAAGGACAAATTTCTTCTCAAAGGCTTATTTCATTTCTGTGAGGTGTGTACTTTAGCCAGGACCAATTGATAATTCAGAGTCAACTCACACAGCAGATGCCTGGCTCTCCCTCTAGAAGCATTTGCAGCGAACAGTGGAGGGACACTACTCAGCATACTCCTGCTTCCTGATCCACACCTGCAAAATGGTAGACAGTGAGGCCAAGATGGAGCCATTGATCCAGACTTAGTACCTATGCTCTGAGGAATTGTGCTCAGAGGAGCCATGATCTTGATCTTCACTGTGCTCAAAGACAGCATCTTGATTTTCTGCATCTTGTCACCAATGACTGGCTACATAGTGGTAGAGTTGAAGGTGGTCTCATGGAAGCCACAGGACTGTGCACACAGGAAAAATCACTGGAAGATCACTTCTGATGATGCCAATCTCCTCCACATTGGCAATTGGTAGCTCTTCTCCAAGGCACAGGATGATGAAGTAGTGGTCATTTCTTGCTCAAAATCGAGGGATAGCACAACCTGTCATTAATGTCATATACCATCATCTATTCAGCCTTGGGTTGAAGCTATAACCCTCACTAGTCAAACTCTTTATGAGGTAGTCTGTCAGGTCTCAGCCAGCCAAGTTCAGACCAAAAATGACATGAAGAAGAGAATAGTCCTCATAGATAGTCATTGTATGTGTGATGCAGGCACCAGAAGCCATGACAATGCCAATGGTATGCCCAGAGGCATACAGGGACAGCACCACCTGAATGGCCATATATATTGTTCGTGTGTTGAAGGTTTCAAACATTATCTGTGTCATCTTCTGGCTGTTAGCCTTGGGATTGGGAGTGATACCCCAGTCAGAAGCACTGGTTTCTCCTCACTGGCCACATGCAGATCATTGTAGAAGGTGTGGTGCCAGATCCTCCCAGTTGGCGACAATGCAGTCAGTGTTCGATAGGGTACATCAGGGTCAATATACTCCTCTTGATCTTGGCCTGTTAATCCACATAGGAGTCCTTCTGCCACATGCCTACCATGACACCCTAGTGTCAAGGGTGCCAGTTAACTAAGGGAAACATGGCTCTGGGGCATGATCACCAGCAAAGTTAGCTTTACACATGCCAGAGCCATTGTCAATGATAAGCACAGTGACTTCTTCCACTGAAATCAGCCTAGGACCAGGCAATGGAGCAGCAAAAGGACTGCAGTGAAGAATGTTGGCAGACAGTGAGTCACTTTTTTAGTTCTTTAAAGACATATTTATTTATTTATTTTATGAATATGTATGTGTGCCTGAGTATGCATATTGTGCATGTGTGTGTGTGTGTGTGTGTGTGTGTGTGTGTGTGTGTGTGTGTGTATGTGTGCCTCTTATATGTAAGCCCCTCTGAGGCTAGAAGAGAGCATTAGATCCTCTGAAACTAGAGTTGTATGCAGCTTAGCTGCATTATGTAGGTCCAGGGAACTGAACCTGGGTCCACTGTAAGAGCAATAGATGCTCTTAACTGCTGAGCTGTCTCTGCAGCACCAACCATTTCTTCATCCACCTTGATCCCCAAAGCACCTAAGCCTGGATTGAGGAGTGGCTTTCTAGCATAATTTTCCTTCATACCATTCATTTCCAAACCTGCATTTGGCTCTAACATTGTCTCCAATTTGATTCTATATATTAATCTCTCTGCCTGATCTCGGACTTGGTTTTGTTTTCTTCCTGTTTGAGCTCAAAGAAAGCTGTGGTCTCTTTCTTTCACACACCCACAAATGACTTTGAAATGCTCAGTTCTCACCTAAATATGCATTGCTTCCTTCTGCTCCACACACCACGTTAGATATCAACAAATCATTTGCCCCATTATCAGTGAATGCGATCTCTCTCCCCAGTTCCCCTCTCCTTCCCTGTCCCCCTTGCAGTCCCTCTCTCCCTCTTTCTCTCTCTCTTCCCTTTTCTTTCATTTTTTTTTTTTTACACAGCTCAGCCCCTGCACCACTATAATCTTTCTCATCATGAGGTTTCCCTTTTGCTTAAATCCATTATTCTGACAGTTTCTTAGCTCTTTTTCTAATCACTGTGTGCCGCACAGCTCTGATTTAAGAAGTGGGTCCACACTGATTGTTTCTGTCTGAGTTAGGGCCATGACTACTGCCAAAATGTTTTACAGGAACAGAAATTTTGGTCCCTAAGAACTTGTACATGTACAATACATCTTGCAAAGGGCAAGCGTGCTAAGACAAGGCACCATTTAGGAACACAATTGCTGCTTTGGTCGGCGTTGTATGCAGCCCATTCTCTGGAGTTAATTAGCTCTTTGTCTTCCTGGACTGATTATATTTCAGGATCACCCAGTCTGTATTTTTCTCACCTTTGTTCCAGTTGTCCACTGCTCTGCTCTTCATTAAACCATTGCTCCTGGCCAGTTGATGTCAAGTAACAGAGTAAGCTAGAAGACAAAAAAAAAAAAAAAAAAAAAAAAAAGATGGTGATTAGGAGGGTTGCTATGGTAGCTTCCACTATTTCTGGAGCCTTCACAGTATAAAGTAGACCCTCTTCTTGATTCTTTATATCTATTAACATGGAAGTTTCCCAGCAAGACCCAATGATAGAAGCATAGCTTTTTTCCAATATTACACCACAGTATAAGAAAACAGAAGTATTGAGTCTAAGCAGCTTGTCCAAGTTGTACTGCTGAAGGGAAGTTGGATGTGAAAGAGGGGCACGAAGTTCTGAAAGAATTCACAGGTGTATGTGCAAGAGATTGGTCTCATCATATCAGAGGTCACAGTTCATAATGCAGCCTGTGTTGGTGAGAGCAGATCCTAGCGATAGTGACTGTGTCTAGTATGGAGAGCGGCAGAAGGGATGGAAAAGAGTATAAAACTCAGAAGGAACATACTATGTAGAGAAGAGAAAATATGACTGAAGGTCAGCTATATAAAGAGATGCTTAGCTCCTCCGGTGGAAAGTATGTCCCACGGCAGTGAGAGAGTCATAATACCTCATGGACGAATCCCATTATTTTAAACCTGTGTGCACACAGACCAAATGGGAGCAACTCTTCTATACCTTGGCCCAAGAGGTATAAGGATCAGGAGCCTCATAATTCCCAATAGTGGTTTCATGATCTACTATTTCTTTCTGTTTTCACAGAGCATTCAGACTGGCAAGTGGTGACTGCAAGGGAAAGGAACAGACTCTCACAATGAACTACAAAAGCACATGTTGGTGCTAAATCATCCTAAACATTGTTCACAGCCTTGGGAGTCATGGAGTGAGTAAAAGCTTCTGCAAGAGGGCTTGTTGTTACTTCTCTGCCATTTTAAACACTTAAAAGCCTGTCAGTAATAGGTTTCCAAAAGTGGGTATAATAACAGCCATTCTTAAATCATCCCCCCGCGCAGCAGTTTGAATAAAAATGAGCTCCATAGGCTTGTAGGGAGTAGCTGTATTAGAAGGTGTGGCCTTGTTGGAGCAAATGTATCACTGGAGGTTGGCTTTGAAGCCAAGCCTAGCATTTCTTTTCCTATTGCCTGCTGATTCATTTTTAGATCTAGGCTCCTTCTCTAGCATCACATCTGCCTGCATGCTGTTATATTTCCTGCCATGATGACTATGAACTGAACCTCTGAACTGTATAAGTCAGCATCAATTAAGTGTCTTCTATTAGAATACCCATGGTCATGGTGTCTCCTTACAACAATAAAATCCTAATTAAGACCCAGTGAGGATCCAAATGGTGAGCCATGCTCATCTCCAAACCAGCTCATCTAATTGCCCTTCGGTAGGTCCGCTGTGCCCATGCTGACTGGGGCACACCTTCTCTGATCTCCTTGGCACTCTGTGCTTCCTTATTATAAGGGCGGTCCTCTATCCTGATTGGAGAATCAGGAGCAATGGCCAATCACTCAATTGTGCCGCTTGCTCTGGTTTCTCATTCCATCTGGTATCGACAATATGCATGCTGCACCTTGACTCGAGCCTGGCCACACATGAAACTTACTTTAGCCAATAGATGTCAATTCCTTAAGCTGAAATATCATTAACAAACCTTATTTAAAGTCTTGGGAATTGCAATTGGTAAACATGGGCTCAGGTATGTCTGGATGAGTGGTCCAAAGACGTTTAAAGGCTACAGGGCCACTGAAGGGACAAAGATAAAAGAAGTTCCACAGGTTACATAGAAGATGTGGGTAGTGCAGAAAAGCTATTCTCATACCAGGCCACATATTAATTTAATGACACAATTTAATGACAATTGCAGTTGTCATTAAAAATATTGGTGGTCTTCCCAGACTTAGTCCAATCCAAAAACTCCATCTCTGGGTACAGACCAAAGGTTTATTTCCTCAGGTCGCAACTTGATAACCCCTTATGTCCTGATTCCCTCCAGGATTTTCACTTCTATTTCAAAATGCGCTATAACTGTTGTCTTTCATTACAGTTTCATTTTGGATTTCACAAAAATGAAAGCAACAGGAAATGGTTCTAAACCCAGACCTTAAGAGGTCATGCATGGTCTGTTCACCCTCTTGCTCTTATGCTATCTCTGTAGGAAGAGCAGGCCCAGGCTAGCCCACTGGTCCTAGAAGTAGTTCCCTAATCAGAAGGCGAAGAGCTGCCTAGCCCTGCGGCAGATACGTGTGTTGTCACAGTTCATAGTTGTATTATCGCTTTTTGCTTTCAAGCTGTTAACTCCACAAGAATAATCAGTTAACACAATCCAAAGCAGCCAGAGGTGGCTTCTTGGAGACACTGTTATGAGCAACTGAAGTTTGGCATTCATAACAGCCTCAATGACTGCCATACAGTTTCCCATTTATCAGAAGTTACTGGGTCTCAACTGTTTTGGATCAATGAGCCACATGGAGGAGGAAGTACAGCTTATGGGGGGAAAGATGATGTGGGTTAGCACAAGTCAGCCCTGTTATGAGAGGCAGGCACAGCAATCACTAGCCAGAGCTTGAAAAAATAGGCAAAACTATTCAGACACATACACTCCAAGAATCAGTCAGCAGTCACCCTCATATTCATGCTTGTTAAAACATGTCTAACTATAGCCAACCATTGTGTCACTTGCAAGAATATGGATGGAGCCAGAGATCATTATGTTCAACCGTATTTGTCTGTGGAATCAAGGGGAGGAAGGACATGAAGGCAGAAGAGGGATCTCAAGACATGTGGGAGGTAAAGGGGGGAGGGACAACGAAGGGTCGTAGAGAGAATGAATATGATCCAGTTACATTACATGTATGCTTGCAAGTGATGAAAGGCGGCCTCTTATTTGGCGTGACCCATCTGTGCTAATGAGAAGCTGGGGAAAAGCGAGCAGAACCTGGAGCTAAGTACAGGTTGGTCCAGGATCAACAGGACCTGGATTTTCTCTAAGAGATTTTGTGTCCAGGTGGACTTGGTAGATGGACAGCTGCAGCCTTGGCTGCATCTCTGCTGTGTTCAACAGTGTCTCCAGTGGTTTCCTGTCACCTTCAGGGTGAGTATCAAATGCTTCCAGAGGATCTGTAAGCTGCCTGCCTGCCCTCCTCCAGGATCAGAGGTGGTCCTAACTCCTCTAGGCAACTGAGAACTGTCCTTGCCTAGGATGTTCTTATCACCTTACTTTTCAGAGGCCACCATACATGTGCCACTTCTTTCTGTATATTTCCCAATCTTTAGCTACTTCTTGCTCCTCACACACCTCTACACAGAGTCACTGTTCCTGCAAGTACAGCTTACATTGCTTCCTTTCCTGTTAAATTATGACCTCTCCTAAGTAAGGATTATGCTTCCCAAGCTATCACACCCTTTAGCATTTAATGTAGGAGCCTGGCCCCTCCCCAGGAGGTGACTAGTAGATGTAGCTATTGAGATTTGGTTGCTAGGATACTTTCCAAGAGGATGTAGCTTTTTTCCTCACTGAAGGAGGCATTGTCATGAGGAAAGATGCCCTCCTAAGGTTTTGTTGACAACCACTGGATGCAAAGGCAGAGACTTAGATGTTTCAAATGCTTTTCAGAAAGGAGGTCATTTGGGTATTAGAGAAGAGCCTGAGACATAAAATAGGCCTTAAAATCCCAAATAAGTAAGATGACTCAATTCCCACCAAACACAAAACAGCTTAACAGAAACCTGCTTTAAACAGACTGCTTAAACAGAGACAGATTCCACGTGTACTCAGCCAGGCTTTCACAGGTTCATCTCCTTCAGACACCAAGGATGCTTTGTTTTTATTCTCAGAATTGGGTCTCACTTCCCAAACATCACCCCTTGAGTATTACACCCTTTGAAAAGAGGAAGCATTATTTTGTTTTTGCTGTTGCTTGGTTTGTCTGTTTGTTTCCTAAACTGGTAGAAAGGTCAATCCAGTGTATGTCATCACCACTTTTTTCCCATTTTAGATTAGGTAGAGGTGGGGGCACTCTCTGTCTCTAAGCTCCACTACTGGGCAGCAGCATTAGTATCTAAGGGTGGCCTCACACCACCTCTGAAATGCTGATTACCTGGATTCTCTGAAACTCATTCCTCCACTTGGTGCTCTGAGAGGCCCTGCCTAGAAGGACTAGGGAGACAGAAAGAAGGTTAGAGATGGGAGAGGAACTTCCTCCTTGCTTCCGGTTTCTTTCTGGCTCTTGGCAGCCTCTGCAGCTTTGTTTTCTCACCCAGATAATGACAGCAGCACCTTCCTGTGGCAACACTTGAGCCTAGCTTTTCAACACTGCAGACTGCTGCACCCCAAATCTTTTGAGTTTTGATTCCATAGGACACCCTCTCTGAGGCTCTAAGTTTAGACCATTTCAAATTTCTTCCTTGTTGTGCTCCAGTTTTAGAATAGGTTGCTTTCTTTACAATTGTGGTACTACGAAGCCTTATGACTGCCTATTTTCCTCATTTATCTATATAGGAATTTTATACTTAGATAACAATCCTTGTTATTAAATAACTGGTTTGATTTTCTCAACCGTAGCCTGGCTGATACTGGCCAAATCTGAAGACATTCCAGCTGTCTCGTCCCTTCAAGAGCTTCTGCCTATGGGGATGGTGTTTGTTCAGATCTTTGGTTGTCAGGCTCCACGCTGACCTGATCCCTAGACTGCACTGTTGCCTCTGCTTATCCTTCCTGTGGTATTTTTCTCTCCTCACAGAGTCTTATTCTTCTCAAAGCTGGAAAGGATTAAGATGTTTTGGAGTTCCATTTCTGCAAATGTGAGCCTGCTTCCTTCATTAGTAGGTTCCTTCTTCCTAGATCATGACAGTACACAGAGAGAAAGAATCATCTCTCTGTTGCCACTTCCTCTGAGGACATTCTTACAAGAATACTCACTTCCTCCTTCACAAGGTCATTCAATTCTTTATCTTGCTATGACATGTATATCAATGTCTTTTTAATTATTTGATATGTTGAAATAATTTGATATGGGAGGTGGTGAACCTTTAAAGGACATTCTTAGAAAGGACAGTGTAAGAAAGGACTGTGGTACTGCTCAGGGGAGACTGGTTAATTCTCATGAGAGTGTTGTTAAGAGGGCCTAACCTGGACCCCATCCAGTCTTTGCTTCCTGTTTAAAATGCAATTGCTCATACCTACCTTTGCCTCCATACTGCCATCTGACATGAGCTGAGACAGCCAAAGAGCTTAAACCATGCCATTTGGTTTTCTAGGACCCAAAGCATTGAAAAAAATAAACTTCTTTGTGTCACAAAGCTATCCTTCCTCGGTCTCTTGAGAGCAATAAAAAGTGGGTTTATCCTATTCCCAAAAGGCCTCATTTCCAAATACCATCCCATCAGGAGCTTCGATACATAAGCATGAAAAAGGGGCACAGCTCAATCCACATGTGAGTCACAGTCTAGCCCTTCATATGGTGATCAGGAGAATCCCATGCTCTGGAGCCCAACACACCTGTGAGCAATAGTTCTCAGCCCAGGCTTCTGTTCTAGACTCACTTCAGACCTGTAAGACTTTCCAACCTATGCTGGATTCTCTGGTTCTCAGGGGCAGGGGCATGGGGTCCTGTTTATAACCCATGCCTATTTCTACAGTGTTCCAATAGCTTAACTATGATCAACTTCATAAGGAGACATGCAGAATGCAGAGTACTATGCCACATTAGTTACACCCTATAGTTAAAATAGACATGGTAAAAAGGCAATAAGGTAATTGAAACTGATGAATTTGGAGCATTTTCAAATATAATCTATTTAATTATGTGTTTACTTTCATTTATAATGGCTTTGTCAAAAACTTCCTGATGATAATAGTTAGCTCTCACTATTCACTAACGGTTAGTCCCGTGTAATCCAGCCTGAGATGTAGCCACAAAGTGTTTCCACTTTGCTGTATATCACAAGACTCCCAGTCTATGCAGAATAAGCACAATATGGAAGACAAATCTCTGAAGTCAAGTGTAACTGGAGTGGTTGGTCTCATTCATGACCCTAGCCTCACATTGCAGAAGGAGAGTGATACCCAGGAGTAGTTCAGAATACAAAGTGCAGACGCCTCTGAACTACACAGAAACCAGCTTTCTACTATTAAAAGGGGTACCCAGCTCACACCTCCCTGCTTTGGAATATAAGGGCGGGGGAGATCCCTTATGAAGCTTTTATAAAGCTGACTTTAAAACAGAGGACAAATTAGAGAAAGGCAGAGGCTAGGTACTATTTGAAGTAGTAGAGGTTTCTATGCTGGACACTGTTCCAGACCTGGGTTATCCCTGAGATCTTGCCAGTTTTCTCATCTGAAAACTATAAGTTCCCCACAAGTCTCATGAGGGTCAGCTAATCTTTTTAAGCAAAGCCTGGTCTTGCGAAAATCCTCAAGGCGTTGACCCTTCCAGGAACCTAAAACTAGAAAGCACAACTCAAGTCCCAATGCGTTGCACATACTCTCGTTATACCAAGGCTTTCTACTTCTCAGTAGCTCAGAACCACCTCCACTGCCCTCAAAGCTTAGGATGTGGAGGGGGGAGGGTTCCTTCTCATTTGCCTTTCTGCCTGCCTTCCCTGCATTAAAGAACAGTGAGGACTTAGCTGCTGTAAAGCAAGAGAAATTTTTAAAGAAACAAAGGAAGGTACTGCTTGTATAGGGCATCCATTGATGCCTGAGATGAGAAATATTAATTATGCAATGGCCAAAAATAATGAAGGCTCAGACATTGGACTCCCTACCACATTAAATGTCTCCTCGCAGTTTTTGTATTGACTGGGCACTAATTCGGGAATGTCTAGTATCACATCCAAAACCACAAAGTGGGAGGTTTTTCTTTTTAACTAGATCTAATACTTGAATAAGATGTTGGGTTTTAACCTAGACTTAATTTCAGAAACAAATTAGTTGCGGACTTAGCAAATCACTTCAGGTTTATTAATAACTAGCACTTTTAGGTGCTGGAGACGAGATGCTGATTTAAGTGATAAATACCCATTTCACAGATGAATATAGAAGCCTATGACTATTGGCAAAGACAGGTCTTGAACCTGCCCACTGTGAGGTCACAGCCTCTCAACTATCATACAATGCTAGTTCACTGTCTAAATCACTTAACATTTACTGTTAAGAGTTTTCTAGGGAAACCTCAGCTTGGGCCACAGGGCTCCACAGCTAATCAGCGCCAGGACAAAGATCCCACTCAGATCGTAAGAGCCAGGAGTGGGCCAAAGACGCACCCCACAGCTCACCAGGTACTGCCCTGAACCCGCAAGACACAGGGACGAGGTAGGCGGGCCTAGAAACCCCACCCCCCCGCAGTAAAGCCCCTAGCAGGGGCAAGGCGTCCCCAGAGCTCACTGACTCCTCCCGCTTTCCGCGGGCCACAGAGACTGTTGGTCAGCAGCTTCTGGTGACGGCCGGAAACCTCAGCTTGGGCCATAGGGCTCCACAGCTAATCAGCACCGGGATCGCAAGAGCCAGGAGTGGGCCAAGACACGCCCCACAGCTCACCAGGCACGCAGAAAAGCCCCTAGCAGGGGCAACGCGTCCGCAGAGCTCACTGACTCCGCCCGCTTTCCGCGGGCCACAGAGACTGTCGGTCAGCAGCTTCCGGCGACTGCTGGAAACCTCAGCTTGGGCCACAGGGCTCCACAGCTAATCAGCGCCAGGACAAAGATCCCACTCAGATCGTAAGAGCCAGGAGTGGGCCAAAGACGCGCC
>JAPYYD010003795.1:0-13754 GCA_028551405.1 Uromys caudimaculatus | reverse complement strand
CGGGTTCGGGGCAGTACCTGGTGAGCTGTGGGGCATGTCTTTGGCCCTCTGCTGGGTCTTGTGATGTCCTGAGAGGGATCTTTGTCCCGGCGCTGATTAGCTGTGGGGCCCTGTGGCCCAAGCTGAGGTTTCCAGCCGTCTGTTTCTATTCATTTTGATCCGCCATGGGAAGCGAGGGATTCGGCCTTTGATTAAGGAGCTGCGTCTAGTCTTTCGCCAAAGATGTCTCAGTCCTTCCAGATGGCACACATTCACTCGAGCAGAGGCATCAAGTCGGCGCCCAAGCCACCCATTGGGTCCTATGGCGGAATGCCAGCTGTGCTCTGTGACCCCATTTGTTTCCAGGTCTCCTAAAGCGCTGGTGGCATCTGCATTGCTCAAAGCCTGGGAACTCCAAAGCCAGCTGCATTGTTCCACAGGAACAGCCCTCTCCTCCACCCATGGACAGTGCCCTTTCAGCTTCACATAGCCCCCACCTGCCTGGGGGGACTATGGGAAGACATGCGGGACTTCACTCCACTCCCTGCCTTTTGTTCTTACAATTTGTTATGTCATGATATTTTTCATCTTTTTTTAGATTAAATAGATCACAACAAAACAATCTTTTCATGTTCCTTGCAGACAACCTATATTCCCTTTCCTGCATATTAATGACCCCTATTTTAATTGTCATTCCATAAATAAATGTATGTTGTGGATAGCCCTGGTGCTGTTTGTATTTTGATGCTAATTCCACTTCCCCAAGAGGGGCTGCCTGGGAGAGGAGTGAATCACCATGTACTCAGGTGACTTCCTGTGAACCTTGCCCTAATGAATAAAGATTTCTAGGAACCAATCACTGGGCAAAGAGTAAAGCAGGACTTCTGGGTTGGAGAGGGGAAGAGGAGAGGCAGAAAAAGATGTCTTGCTTTTGGACAGAGGAGCTTGGAGGACAATATGTAGCTAACAAGGGGCCCCCAGTTTAGATGTTGGATCCACCAGAAATCGCCATTGGAGGAGTCAACTTAGAATGGCTTACACATTAGGACACTAGTTGTTGCACCCAGCGATTAAGTTACCTATTGATTCTAAGTTTGTGTGGTGTTTTCCTTCCTGCAGCAACTCAACTGGGTTCCAGAGGGAAAGGTACAGCCGCAAAGCGTGGGTTTGCAAGAAGTGCACCCCAAAAGGCCATGGGAATTTGGAAGCATGGGGCTGGCATGGTAGCAACCCTCCACTGGGAAATTAGTGAGCTGAATGGAGAGATTTCAGAGCTCAGGGTCAGAGAGTCTCCATGAGATGAGAACCGGCTGGCCTGCCTGCCAGTGCACTGCTGGCATAGTGTGGATTGCTTTTGTATATTTCCCACTACAAATGTATATGCCTTAGAATACACATATATAACTAAATACTACCTTCTCAGGTCTTTCCTTCCTTGCGTTTTTCTTTCCTTGCTTCATCTTTCATACCTCCCTGTCTTCCTAAGTGCTTCTTTTTTATCTTTTATTATTCCTTCCCACTCAGTTTCAGTTCTGCTTTTATTTTGTTTCTTTTCATTTTCTTCATTCGTTTCTTCTTTCTTTTTCTTTTTTAAACGTCCATGTTTTATAGAGCTGAACATTGAGTTCATAGACAAAACATATGTCATATGATGTTTCTGTAAGATAACCACATGCCCATTATCAACACAAGGTGTTGGGAGACTTGTAGCTTTGTCTGCACATTAGGCATCTGGTATTGCTAGTGGCTGTGCATCATCTAGGTGCAACATAACCAAGAGTAGGAGCAGTGATCTCCAAGCAGGGATAGAATGTTAAAACCCAGTAAAATAGGAAGAGTTTCTTGTGCTTCTGTTTCAGTCTTTTGGTGGCTCTCCTAAGCAAAATGCATTCTGACATATTGACTCATTTTTTATTTGAAGGCATTTAGCTCCTACTTGGGCAAAGTCCCCTGGAGAAATGTCAGGGCCAAGGTTTAGAAGGTCTTATGTCAGGAACCAATGGATCTGCAGCTTTCTTATTAGCCTGAGAGAAGCCATTTTTTGTAGAAGTTAGACTTGAAGGTAGAAGTAGGCCTGAGTTTCAGGTTCCTGAGAACTAGGCTTTTGTTTAGGTTCCATCTCCTTGGAGATGGGTTCTTTCCCAGGTCTGTATGACCCCCTTGCGGTTAGGTGATCAACAGAGCATAGATGGTTGCCTTAGCAACCTGTCCTGGTGGTTGGGAATCTTAACTCCCTAGAAACTCCTCACTCCTATAGCATTGTTTTTAGCCCTGGTTCCTTTGTTTAAGAGTCCTTCTATATTGTTTAAGATTCTCATACTTCCTTTTACTTGTATCCTATAAAAAGCTTGGAAATAAAGTTCATCTTTGGAGCTTGATCAGACATCCTGTCTTGCTCCCAGGTATCTCTTGTTTCCTGTCTCTTCTTTTATCCAACAGTTCCCTCCTTGGACCCTCGTTGAAGGTCCAGCAGGTCGGGACAAGTACAGTTGGCACCCAGACATTGGGGCTCGTGGAACGGGAAAGTGCAGCTGTTGGAGACATCACTCACAGAAAAGCCTGGCCAGGTGGTCCCAGGGACCATGTTGTATGAGTCGTTTGTGGACCCACCCACCCATCGGAATGGACTCAGATTGAGAGGTGAGTGATGAATTCCCAGGGACAGTAGTCATTTGCGGGAAAGGCTTGTGGTCTCCCCTGTGTTGAAGCAGGCTTTGTGAGAATCTCCCCTGTGCTGAGACAGGCTGTGAGGATCTCCTCCGGGCTCAGACAGGCTTAGTGAGGTCTCTTTCCTGTGCCCAGGCAGGCTTTGTATCTCCCCTGCACTGGGACAGGTTTGAGACGAGCTCCCCTGTGTTCGGACAGGCTCTGAGAGGTCACAACTTTAATTCCCTCCAAGCATGAGTTATTGGGTTTGATTTTCTAGTCATAAATCTCCCCTGTTCCTTGTATTTCGCTATGGGACAGGCTTTAAGCGAGCACTATTTATTTCTTCAAGGTCTTAAAGTTCCCCTGTCTGGGACAGGCGTTAAGTGAATATGAGATTCTTAATTAGTACCTTGTTAAAGGACGTGGTGATGGTAAAATGTTTTTTATGTATTTATAGGTATTGGTTAGAAATGTTCAATGTTTATTTTTACAAATGATAGGATAATGTGTTTTTTGTATGTGTTTACAGTTATGCTAAAATCTAGATAAGTAAAGGTCATTCTGATAGGTGCTTTTAGTCTTTGGACCCTGACTAGAGATGGTTTATAGCCTAAATATGAGAGAATGGATTTAAAAAAAGCAAACCTCCCTGGCTCTCCGGGGAAGAAAAATGAATGTAAGCTGTTTCAGAGCTCTCCTAGGGACAGAAGAAGTTCGGGAGACATCCTGGCTCTTTTAGTTCTGGGTCTTTAGGTAGGATATCTGAGTCCCTTTGGGACATCTAATTCTTTTTCCTTTCTGTCTATTGCATGTTTTTGCTGCACCAATCTGTCCGTGTCAAAACTGACTGTTTTATGTTAAGTCTGTGTTTTTGTGTCGTATGAATGGACTGTGTTCTATGTTTCATGTTGAAAAGAAAAGAAAAATTGGTTAAAACTATATCCACTAGCTATCTACCCCTTGATTTAGCTTAACTTGTTTTAAAGAGCAGTCTCACTTGGCTGCACCTGTGGCTGGGAGTCAGGCCAGAGGCTTAATATCTGCACAAGACACACTTAAAGAGGCCAGCAGCTTTTTAGCTTCTATGGTAAGGGAGCTGATGGCTGTTTATCCTAGAAAAATTTCTCTGATTGTTGGGTTCAACAAGTAACAAGGTGTTCCTCTCTTCAAATTACAACTAGAAAAAGTTAAATTTTGTCTTATCTAAATAAGTAAATGTGTGGTTATTTTATTTTTGCTTCTGACTGGTTTTAAAAGTATAAAAATGTTTTACATGTCTTAGTTATAGAGTATTGGCTTATACATTATTGGGTATGATTAAAACTATGTAACCTTGGTAACAGAAAGTGGGCTTAAAACTGACAACTCAGGGTTTGAGTCATTCTAGACAGCAAAACATGACATGAGCCAACCCAGGGAAACAGGTCTTTAAAGGTACGTATAAATTAGGCAATATTTTATGTAATTCTTATCCTAGAAATCAGACTAAGATTTAGGACAATGTCTCTTTGAGGTATTGGAAGCTCCACTGTCATGCATTCAGATATAAGAACTGACAGCCAAACTTTGTAACATAAAAAAAATACTCTTAATATTGATTTTTATTATCTCCAAAGTTATGGTTGTGCTCTGATGTTTCAAAGAGAAACTTAAAAATTATAGTTAAACTTAAAAATTATAGCTAAACTGCCAGTGTTCCATTGACTGCAGCTTACAGTTCCGTTACAGCCTCGAGAAAAAAAGAGCAGGTAGAATGTTTGGCGATACTCCAGCAAGAGTTCCCTTTGTTATACAATTGGCTTATGAGAATGCTAATGCAGCCTGCCACTGCTATTAGGCCACATAGAACAGAGACAAACTTAGCTGGCTATATTCATCTCTGTACAGAAATCCAACCCTCATACAATCAACATCTGGCTATGGCTTGCTGCCTTACAAGGAACCACTGTACAAACACTGCTTCTGCAGAAAGGAGAGAACGAAGAATGTTTTAAATGTAGAGGTTTGGGTCATTTTAAAAAATGATTGTTCCAAGATTGTCTGTAGGAGCAGACAATCAAGTCATGCCTCAGAAATCTGACCTTGGTATAAGAAGAATATTTGCACTTGAGTTACTGCAAAGCTCAGAGCAGCCTCTACGAAAGCTTGTGTGACATTCCTTCCATTTCACCTTCCTTTTGTTTTACCTAGCCCCTAAAAAAAAGATTAATCCTTCCTCCAGGAGGAGGGGTCAGCCTTAGACACCAAGGCATTCACAACAGGCCACTTATCCAGGTGTTATAAATAATTTTGGCTGCTTTCCTTATAACATTAATAAAAGGACTTGCTCAACAGTAAGAGAGGACAAAATAGCCGGGCAGTGGTGGTGCATGCCTTTAATTCCAGGACTTGGGAGGCAGAGACAGGTGGATTTCTGAGTTCGAGGCCAGCCTGGTCTACAGAGTGGGTTCCAGGACAGCCAGGGCTACACAGAGAAACCCTGTCTCGAAAAACAAAACAAAACAAAACAAAAGAATTGTAAAAGAGAGGACAAAATGATTTTGGTTCCTCTGATGTGTTTCGAGTTCAATCTATTACTGTATTTTCAAAGTTGTTAGGGGATGTTGATTAACTAAGATCTCACCTTAAGCTCACCACAGGAGGACTTAAGCCTCTGTTTAATAACACAGGGTATACAAATTCTAATTCCCCTGGACAGTCAACTGATGAGAGACAAATAGCTTTACAGAAAGTAAAAGAAGCTATTGTTCAACAACAAATACATTATATAAAATATAGATCAATTGTTGGCTGTTTACATTATTATTACAACTCATGCACCCTCAACAGTTCTTTAGCAAAAATGATCGTTGATATAGATTCACCTTTCTTCATCTACAAATAAAGGTTGAACACCCTATTATGAAGCTGTTGCTGTTGTTATACAGAATTATAAAACAGAATCAAGAAAATATTTTAGAAAAGAATTTGATAAAATATTTATTCCTTATTCCAAACAACAATTAAATTGGTTATTACAAATTATCGATATTTGGCCTATTACATGTACAAATTTTCAGGGAAAACTGATAATCATTATCCAAAAGATAAGTTGTTGCAATTTGCCTTTATACATGCTTTTGTATTTCCTGTAAATTTACACATGCAGCCCATAAATAATCTCACTCTTTACATCATCAAATAGTAATAGCTTGAGATAATAATTTGGTATTTTTTAGAAAATGTGCATGTCAAGTTATAAAGACTTGTCCTGAATGTCCTCAGTTTCTACCTGTACCATATAATGGTGTTAATCCTCAAGGACTTATATCTAACCAATTATACCAAATGGATGTTATTCATATTTTTGATTTTAGAAAATTAAAACATGTACATGTGATTATTGACACCTTTTCAGGCTTCCTAGTTTCGACTGCTTTAACTGGAGAAGCAACTAAAAATAAAATTAGTCATGGCCTACAGTTACCTCCTCGGATCCTCATTGAAGGTCCCGCAGGTTGGGACGTGCACAGTCTTACAGCCATCAGTTTTCATAGCAACACAGCCTTACTTGGGAAGATGCTGTATGATCATAGATGAACTACAAGGTGGTATAGGGTATAATTGTTATCTGTGGAAGGGGTTGGCTATAAAGGGCACATGAAATGACTAGGGGACAAGTACAGGGTCTGTGTTGAAATTCACATGTAGACACAGCTCCTCAAAAGTAGTGGAGGTTAGCACACTTTATAGTTCAGGGATCAAGAAGAAAGGTGTATACTCTTCTCAGGATTGATATCTATTCTTTTCTCAGAGCAGATAAGATCATTGGCTGAAAAACATGTGGACAACAGCTGATCAGTCAATTGAGTCATGTAGTCAGCACCTGATAAGAACTCAGAGTAGGTAGACAAGCATGGAGATCACATGTCAGCAACAAAGGGGTTCCCTGGGTTCAGGTTGGTATCGAAGGAGCATAGAATGTCTCTATGACATGGAGAGTGCAGTCTATTTCTAGGGATGTCACCAAGAAATCAAGAGTGTGAATATTTCCTCTGCATGCTAATACATTAGAGAAGGATAGGATTGCACTGGGCATATTGAAAGCATTTCCAAAGAGAATGGGTAATTACCAAGACTACAGAGAGCTATTTCCTCTGGTTACCCGTGGCATGGAATCTATGTGAACATAAGTGTCATTTTTCTGGTGTGTGTGTGTGTGTGTGTGTGTGTGTGTGTGTGTGTGTGTGTTGCATTAGAAGTATTCATTCACATTGTTTCTCAACATTCTTTGCACCTTGCCCATGGGGGCCAAGTTTTCCCAAAGAAAACAGAATGAAGAGAACTGGTAATGATATGAAAGAAAAGGGACTGAGTAAGACAGAGACACACGTTAGTGTATCCATTTGGGACATATGAAAATTAGAGAATATAGAATATGTCTAGGTACTTAACAATCTACTCCACTGTCAAAGTATTGCCTTCACCTACATGTGTAGTTTATTTAAACCATAGTAGGGAGCTGTGAGGTAGAAGAAGTAAAAATTAGAACTCACAGCAGACTTGTGTCCTTTGGAGAAAGTAAATGAGGATATATTGTGGGAACATGAGTGGGAGGGTTGGTTTTGTATGATCAGTTGTATTAGATTTAACATCAATGGAGGTGGGATGTGATTCTGTGATTCAAGCAAGAACCTGCAGGGGGCACTATTTCCCAAGTCAGGATACACGGATGCACAGACTATAGTCTGTGTAAAAGATGCTCAAAGAGTTTTGTACGTGGATATCTACTTCCCCCAAAAGCAAAACACTGGACTAGGAGATTAAAGGCCTTAGACATCTCCATCAATATGTGATCTCTCTATTGTTGCCTTCTTTCTGCAAGGTAAAAGGCCATTTTTTAGACAAGGCTGAGGTTCTATTGGGAGGTGGTTTTGTTGTTGCTGTTGTTGCTGTTGTTACTGTTGTTGTTTTTAAATCTAACATGGCAGCTGCCCATTTTATTCTTTTTCAGGACCATTCTGATGGTCCTGAAAAGTCTGGATCCATTGTGTCAGTACTGCCTGGGAAAACTGATTGCACCCTTGAAAATGTGGTGTAGATGATAACTGTCCAACACCATTCTCCATGTACAGATGTACCTATTGCAAACCAACACCACTGTCCTTGTACAGATATATCTATTGAGGGAACTTAGCTCTGGTTCTGGGTCCAGTTTCAATGGTTTTCTTTCTGAGAATTCTGTACTCTCTGCTGCATAATAATGGGGTTCTCTTCATATATTTTTTTTCTGAGATTGAGTAGGTGCCATTCACCCTAGAGCCATTTCTCAGTTAGTGGAAAGGAGAATTCTTTACACATTTCAACACCAACACCATTTAAATGGCTCAGGTTGGGAGAATTATTTATGGCCATAATTGCCTAGGACACTGTTTTTCGACCCAGGAGTTTTGTGACAGGTAGGAAAATGGTGAGAGGTTTAACAGAGGACCCAGTGAGTGATCCTAGATTAAACATTTCTAGTTGAAATACTACTCCGAAGCAGAGTTGTCTGACTAACACACACAGTACTTTTCTTTCGCTTTCTTGTTGGTGCTTGAATTGTGTAGCCCATCCAGTGGCTGAGACCAAACTTAGTACTTGAAGGGGGGGTGGGCTGGAAATGAAAGGGACTGTCTTAGTCAGGGTTTCTATTCCTGCACAAACATCATGACCAGTAAGCAAGTTGGGGAGGTAAGGGTTTATTCAGCTTACACTCCACGTTGCTGTTCATCACCAAAGAAAGTCAGGACTGGAACTCAAGCAGGTCAGGAAGCAGGAGCTGATGCAGACGCCATGGAGAGTTGTTTCTTACTGACTTGCTTCTCCTGGCTTGCTCTCTTATAGAACCCAAGACTACCAGCCCAGGGATGGTACCACTCACAAGGGGCCCTCCCCCCTTGATCACTAATTGAGAAAATGCCTTACACCTGGATCTCCTGGAGGCATTTCCTCAACTGAAGCTCCTTTCTCTGTGATAACTCCAGCTTGTGTCTTGTATGAACACTGGTCAGTCATGAGAGGAGTCTAACAGAATACTCCCTGAAAAAGATAATTAGGATCAGTTCCAGAAAAGGATAGGAGCAAGGCCAAAATCCCATTCTCACTATTGGTTTGGATAGTGCTTGTAGATGCTTTTATTAATACAGTTCTTGGAGCTCTGTGACTACCCTCTGTTGATCAAGATAGTGCCTTAGCTGTGTATGGTACTTGTCTGTGGTCCCTGCTGCTTGGGAGCCTGGGGTAGGAGTTAAGAGACCCTGACTTAAAACCTTAAAAAAAAAAAGTACATCATCTAGTATATCATCTAGTTTTATTTTAGGAGAAAAAACATAACAAGAAATTAAAATGGAGATAGAAATTCCATAAATTAAAAAGTTGGGGAGGTAGTCAGTATAAAACATGACTAAAACATCCTGGCATTATATTACTCAACATTTTTTTCTAAAAGGTATCTTATACATGACACCTGTCTTAGAATGGGCTCCATCTTTGTTTAGAATCCCTAAAAACAAGTCTAGAAATGAAAGCTAGTAATTGTGCTTCTGGAACTAGTTCCTAGGCCCTTTCACTTGGGTAGATTGCTTTTGTTTTCACTTTCAATGGCCTGGTGTGTATCCCTTCAAATTAAAAATCCTAATGTTTGTCTGTAGATTTGATCTGCTATGCTTCATGAGGTATAAAATTGAAGAATATCTGTAGTGCTCCTATAATGTAGAAATTTGAGAACCATAGCATGAAACATTGATTGCCTGATCTGTTTGGTTGAATCAAAGCAAACTCTCAAAAATCAGGTATATTTTTTTTATTTAAACACATCATAGAAGTTTGTTGATCTGTTATTAAAACTTCTGCCTCTCAATGAATTATTTTTAATATAAATGTAAATAGTGGATTAATCAGGCAGTGACAGTTCTTTACCCTATGTTATTCCCCAATTATCACACACACACAAAAAATAAGATTTGTTTAAAACTGCACCTCAGTAGCTGAGCAGTTAAATGATCTACTTTACCTCCTATGCTAATATGGCTACCTCCTAGCCCTATCCCATGATATTTGCATATTATTGTTGAAATGACTCTTTGGATCCATTCTTCAAGTCTCCAATTCCTCCATCCAGCTGGCTGATCTGAATCTCCTTCTCTCTTCTCTTTTCTGTGGCTGGTGGATGTCCTGCCCTATTCCCTCTTTTGCTTAGCCACTGGGAGATGCACATTTGTTGACAAGGTAGATAATAAATGGTAAGAATTGTTTATACAAACTTGAGTCAGGAGATTCTTGATATAAGCATTACAATCCCTTCTCCAGCTGATAAACAACTTCAGCAAAGTGGCAGGATATAAAATTAACTCAAATAAATCAGTAGCCTTCCTTTATACAAATGATAAATGGGCTGAGAAAGAAATTAGGGAAACAACTCCCATCACAATAATATAAAATATCTTGGGGTAAGTCTAACCAAACAAGTGAAATACCTGTATGACAATAACTTCAAATCTCACAAGAAAGAAATAGAAGATCTCAGAAAATGGAGACATCTCCCATGCTCATAGATTGGGACGATTAATATTAGTAAAAATGGCCATCCTACCAAAGGCAATCTACAGATCCAATGCAATCTCCATCAAAATCCCAACACAGTTCTTCAAAGACATGGAAAGAGCAATTCTCAAATTCATCTGGAAAGGCAAAAAACCCAGAATAGCAAAAACAATTCTTAACAATAAAAGAATGGCTGGGGGAACTATCCCTGACTTCAAGTATTACTACAGAGCAATAGTGATAAAAACTGCATGGTATTGGTACAGAGATACTCATGTTGATCAATGGAATAGAATTGAAGACCCAGAAATAAAAACACACACTTACAAACACTTGATCTTTGACAAAGAAGCCAAAAATACACAATGGAAAAAAAAGAAAGTATCTTCAATAAATAGTGCTAGTCTAACTAGCTGTCTGTATTTAGAAAAATGAAAAAAGTCCCATATTTGTAACCTTGCACAAAGTTCAAGTCCAAGTGGATCAAAGACCTCAACATAAAACCAGATACACTGAATCTAATAGAAGAGAAAATGGGAAAGAACCTTGAACTCATTGACACAGGGGGAAATTTCCTAAACAGAACTCCAATGTCTCATGCTCTAAGATCAAGAATTGATAAATAGGACCTAATGAAACTGGAAAACTTCTGTAAGGCAAAGGACATAGTCAGTAAGACAAATCAGCAACCTACAGATTGGGAAAAAATCTTCACTAACCCCACATCCAATAGAGGACTAATATCCAAAATATATAAAGAACTCAAGAAACTAATCACCAAAAAACCAAACAACCCAATCAAAAAATGGGGTATAGAACTAAACCAAGACTTCACAACTGAGGCATCTCATATGGCTGAGAAGCACCTAAAGAAATGTTCAAAGTCCTTAGTGATCAGAGAAATGCAAATCAAAACGACCCTGAGATTCTACCTTACACCCATAAGAACTGCTAAGATCAAAACCTCAGGTGATAACACATGTTGGCGAGGATGTGGAGAAAGAGGAACACTCCTCCATTGCTGGTGGGATTGCAAACTGGTACAACCACTCTGGAAATCAATCTGGAGATTCCTCAGAAAATTGGAAATAGATCTACCTGAAGACCCAGCAATACCACTCTTGGGAATATACCCAAAAGATGTCCCAATAGAACACAGGGACACATGTTTCATTATGTTCATAATGGCCTTATTTGTGATAGCCAGAACCTGGAAACAACCCAGATGTCCCATGACAGAAGAATGGATACAGAAAATGTGGATCACTTACACAATGGAATACTACTCAGCTATTAAGAATGAGGACATCCTGAGTTTTGAGGGAAATGGATGGAACTAGAAAATATCATCCTGAGTGAAGTAACTCAGACCAAAACGAGGACAAGCATGGTATGTACTCACTAATAAGTGGATATTGGCCCCCACTCACCCACCCCCTAAAAAGTACAGAATACCCAAGATATAGATCACAAAACTCCAAATAGTTCAAGCTGAAGGGCCCAAGTGTGGATGCCTCAATCCCATTTGGGAAGGAGAAGAAGGCAATCACAAGTGGGGAGGGAGGGAAGGAGGGACCTGGGAGGGAAAGTGGTCGGGGCAGGGGAGAGGGGAACCTGATCTTGTACTGGGTGAGGGAAAAGGGCTGAAGCTATGAGGGCCAGCAGAAAGAACGGAAACAGGCAACCTTGGGAGGTAGGAAGTTGGGGAGACTCTCCAGAATGTACCAGAGACCTGGGAGGTGAGAGACTCTCAGGACTCATAGGGAGGGACCTGAGATGAAATGCCAGCCAGTAGGGAGAGGGAACTTATAGAGCCTACCTCCAGCAGAAAGAGAAGGCATCAAGTGACGAATGGGGTTGCCATCCCACAGTCAAAACTCTGACCCATAATTGTTCCTGTCTGAAAGAACAGTAGGGATGGAAATGGAGAGGAGCCTGGGGAAAAGAAGGTGCAGGGACAGGCCAAAGAGGTCCCAAGGCCTGACACTATTACCGAGGCTATGGAGCACTCACAAAAAGGGACCTAGCATGACCGCATTCCGGAAGAGCGAACAAGCAGTTGAAAGAATCAGATGCAGATATTTGCACCCAACAAATGGAAAGAAGCTGCAAACCCTATGGTTGAATTAGGGAAAGGCTGAAAGAAGCTGAGAAGGGCAGCAACCCTGTAGGATAGGACCAGCAGTCTCAATTAACTTGAACCCCCGAGATCTCTCAAATACTGGACCACCAACCAGGCAGCATACACCAGCTGACATGAGGCCTCCAACACATATACAGTAGAGGACTGCTGGGTCTGGATTCAGTCAGAGATGATGCACCTAACCTTCAAGAGACTGGAGGCCCCAGGGAATTTAGAGGTCAGGTAGGGTGGGGGATGGGGGATGGGGACATCCTCATGGAGACAGGGGGTGGGGAGGTGGTATAGGATGTGAAACACTCAGTGGGTAGACAGGAGGAGGAGGGAAAATAAAATCTGGAGTGTAATATTTAAAAAAAAATTTAAAGGTTTAGAAAAATGCTTATAACATCAAACCCCAACATTTTGTTGATCCTCATTTTTATGTATAAAGGTGTTTTGCTTGCAGAAGACAATATCGGGTATTCCTGGTACTGGAGGTATAGACTGTTGTGAATCACTGTGTGGGTGCTGGCAATGGGGCCTGCCACAGTCCTCAGAAAGTACAGCCAATGCTCTTGGCGGTTCAGCCATCTCTTTGATCCCAACCATTTCTTGAATAGGAAGTTCAGTAACATTAAAACACACTGTAAGGAACATTACCACCATTCATCAGCAGGTCCCTTTCATCTTGACCTAAGATGCTCCTGTTATTACCCCTATACGAAATACACACAGTCCTACTTTCAGTCTCTCTTACCTACTTGAAGTATTTGGTATGAGTGAGATGGTAGCGCATTTATCTTTACAAATGGCTACTTTTGCTTAGTGTAATATTTTCATGACTTTTTTTTTTGATACTTTATTTACATTTCCGATGATTCCCCTTTTCTTTGGAAACCCCGTGTCCCCTCCCCCTCCCCGCCTCTGTGAGGGAATTCCTCCTCCCACCTACCCGCCCACCCATTCCCATATTCCCACCTAGACTTTCCCTTTTACTGGGGCCACTAGCACCCTCAGGCCCAAAGTCCTCTCCTTTCTCCCTGGTGGCCATCGAGGTGATTCTTCTGCCTCATATGTAGTCCAAATCATGAGTCAATAGATGTGTATTCTTTAGTTAGTGGTCTGAACTCCAGGACGACCAGGGGGAGGGTCAGGCCCATTGACGCTCTTGCTCCCTCCATGGGGCTGCCAATTCCCTCTGCTCCTTCAGACTTTTCTCCAACCCCTCCATCTGGTACCTCACTCTCAGTCCAGCGGTTACTGTTAAGTGAAACATAGACATTCTTAACTTGTGGGCTAATATCCACTTATCAGTGAGTACATACCATGTTCGTTCTTTTGTGACTGAGTTACCTTGCTCAGGATGATATTTTCAAGTTCCATCCATTTGCCTGCAAATTTCATTAAGTCATTGTTTTTAATAGCTGAGTAGTACTCCATT
>JAPYYD010003794.1:0-13754 GCA_028551405.1 Uromys caudimaculatus | reverse complement strand
AAGGACCTCCACATAAAACCAGATACACTGAATCTAATAGAAGAGAAAATGGGGAAAAACCTCGAGCACATGGGTACAGGTGAAAAGTTCCTGAACAGAACACCAATGGCTTATGCTCTAAGATCAAGAATAGACAAATGGGACCTCATGAAATTGCAAAGCTTCTGTAAGGCAAAGGACATTGTCAATAGGACAAAACGGCACCAACAGATTGGGAAAAGATCTTTACCAACCCTACGCCTGATAGAGGGCCAATATCCAACATACACAAAGAACTCAAGAAGTTAGACTCCAGAAAACCAAATAACCCCATCAAAAAATGGGGAACAGAGCTAAACAGAGAATTCTCAACTGAGGAAATTCGCAGGGCTGAGAAGCACCTAAAGATGCTCAACATCCTTAGTCATCAGGGAAATGCAAATCAAAACAAGTCTGAGATTCCACCTTACACCAGTCAGAATGGCTAAGATCAAAAACTCAGGTGACAGCAGATGTTGGCAAGGATGTGGAGAAAGAGGAACACTCCTCCATTGTTGGTGGGATTGCAAGCTGGTACAACCACTCTGGAAATCAGTTTGGCAGACCCTCAGAAAAATGGAGCTAATACTACCTGAGGACCCAGCTATACCTCTCCTGGGCATATACCCAGAAGATGTTCCAACATGTAATAAAGACACATGCTCCACTATGTTCATAGCAGCCATATTTATAATAGCCGGAAGCTGGAAACAACTCAGATGTCCCTCATCAGAGGAATGGATACAGAAAATGTGGTACATTTACACAATGGAGTACTACTCAGCTATTAAAAATAATGATTTAATGAAATTTGTAGGCAAATCAATGGAACTTGAAAATATCATCCTGAGGGAGGTAACTCAGTCACAAAAGAACGAACATGGTATATACTCACGTTTAGAATAACCAAGTTTCACTTTACAGTAACTGCTGGTCTGAGAGTGAGGTCCCAGATGGAGGAGTTTGAGAACAGACTGAAGGAGCTGAGGGAGTCTTCAGCCCTATAGAGGGAGCAACAGTGTCACATGGCCTGACCCCCACCCCCCCAGTCCTCCTGAAGGCTGGACCACCAACCAAAGAATACACATGGAGGGACCTATGGTTCGGACCACATATGTGGTAGAGGAGGGCCTTGTTGGCCATCGGGGGGGAGGCGAGGCCCCAGTAAAGGGGAACGTCAAGGTGGGAATATGGGAGTGGGTGGGCGGGTGGTTGGGAGGTGGAATTCCCTCATAGAGATGGGGGGAGGGGGAAGGGATAGGTGGTCTACAAAGAGGAGACCTAGAAAGGGGGAAACATTGGAAATGTAAAAGTATCAAAAAAAAAAGTTAACTCATTTAAAAAAATACTGTCAAAGTCTACTGCATGGTCTAAAATAAAAACCTTTCACAAGTAAAAAAAAAAAAAAAGACTTTGGAAAGTCAGTTGTGTTGAGTTGTGTTGGATGGTGTTTTCCTGGGGTAAACATGTGTACAAACATTTTCCTGAAGTAGATATATGTGGAAGGCTAAGGCAGCCTCGTAAAGAAACATTTCGATGAAGCAGGCAGGAGAAAATATATTCTGCTAAGGCAAGTACATGAAAGGACAAGTGATGAAGGGTTCTTCAATAACAACATCCAAGTATTGGTCCAGCTTAATTTCATAGTTGAGGTCCCTTTGTTGGGACTCCACAGAAAGAAACTTGCCAAAAAAACATCTGGTGGCATGCTGCAGTTTTTTGATGCTTTCTTGGACGTTGGCTGGTTGGCAAAGTGATGTTAGCTGAGACAGACTCACATGCCGAGGCAAGACCTTGATGCTTGGAGAGGGTATAAAAAGGACACTAGGGACAGTGATGGAGGCTGAGCTTGGCTTGCTTATAGATAGCTGTGCAAAGCTTGTTGGTCTAGTTTCTTTGCTCATCTTCACTTCTGCTTAACTGAGAGAGGCACAGCCTAGAACTTTTCCTGTCTTTCCTGCTGTTACTTCCTGCTTACTCTTGCTGAGGCTGAGGTCTGGCTGTCTCTGCTATGGAGTGCCTCCACTGCTGCTGATACCTGTTGACTATCTTGACTCTACCAAATTGGATTGTTGATATTTCTGTGAAGTGTTTTTGAGTGGATGGAGCCGCTGCTGGTAACCTGTAAATTGAACTGACAATGTAGATGGAAGTTGCTCCAAAGAACCATTTCTAAACAGGTCCACTTCCCCCATATTCATTCTTTTTAACTACCTCCGGTGGGTGGTGGGCTAAGAAGGAGGTTAAAGTGTTTAAGAACCATCATTAAAGTAGACTTTGAAAAAAAATTAATTACATGAACTTCCACTGAATCTCTAGTTTCAGAAGGTTTTACAACAACACACCCATCAATACCTGCCTTTAGCCATGAAATGAAATTTTCATCAACTTCTACTTAGCTTGTTTCATTTCCAATGGCAATTGTCCCAGCCATGATCCTTTGTTTTCTCTACTCATGGTTTTGATTTTAGTGGTTGTTATTTTCAGCCATAGCAATTTCTTGAAAGTGATGCATTCACGAAAACCATCATTTTGTCATTTATTTAATTATTAATTATAAATGTAGCAACAAAGACCACCCAGTCTTTTCTCCATGCTCACTCTGGAAAGCTTTCATTTTTCATTCTTATATAGGTATTTGTTTAATGATACCATGAAAACAACCATTCACCCCACAACTTTCATTAATGAGACTATACGCTAATCAATACACCCTCCTCTGTCCTATTTCACTTTCTATTCTGACAAAAGCATTACTACATTGCACCATTAACATTTCATTAAATTTCAAATTTTTATTTTAACATACGTGCACTCACACATACATATAAACACAGAAGCATACATATTTTAAATATATGTCCAACTTTTTGAAACTTTCCATATCTGACTCTCATTTTCATTTTTTTTTTTTACTCAGGGATATATTAGAATTTGTGGCATTTATCCAAGTAGGGCACAGTCAAAATGCTTGAAAACTTCTATTCTTCTTTCCAGAGTAAATAAAAAATTACATACAGCTGTAAGGGAGCAGTTATTTTCATAGGAAGTGAGTTAAGCTCATTTCAGGTAAAATAATAGGAGGATATGGCTTCTTTCAACTTGAGAATTCTCACGTATTAAATTCCTCTGGTTCACAAAAATTTTGTAAATGAATACAAATTTGTTTTTAGTCTATACTGTATAGTACTGAAACATTGGTGATTACTCCAAAATCATGTGGCAAATTAAGTCTTCAAGAAAGTTAGAACAAAATTTTATGCTATAGACATTGAGAAATATAACATAAAAGAGGATGTTATTTTGTCATTTACTTCTGAAAAACACCTGAGCTGAGAAAGACTGTCTGTATGATAATTGTAATGTTTGAAATAGTGCTTGCATGCTTTAGTAATTCATAAATTGCTCTTCAAAAGTTATTTCTTCTGTCATTTGTAAAATAGCTGATACAATTTTGCAACACTGTTCCCTTAGAAAATTTGGACATACCATTATGCTCAATTTTATATTCAGACAGACATGAAAAAATATTATTCTACCACAAATGCTTAAATGACAATTAGGTGCTCGTTATTAAATCTTGAATGTCATCATAGAACTCCCCCACACAATGCTCTGCCTGTGCACACTGAGATCACAGAGTCTGTTTTATACAGTTGATCAGGGCACAAAGGCATTTGGTGTAATTAAAGTATATTTCATGCTTCTAATTTGAAAGCAATGTTTTGGAGACTGAGGCAGTATGGAATTGGGTGTGGTAGTGCTGGAAAACCATTTTTATTGTTTCTCAGTTAAGAAGCTCATTTTAACTTTCCAACCTATCTTCTGTGACTTGGGTAAGATAAGTGCACCTTAAGTCAATTATGGGTATCACTTAACATGCATACCTGACATTGCCCATTTACACATAGACAGTTTGGCAAAAGTCAGTTCAGTGAGCTTGCTTTTATACTGAATCATGATATTTATACAAAGGGCTGTCTCAAATACCCACTTTCTCTAATGTTTGGACAAATCAAATGAAACTCAAATTGCTAAAATTAGCCAGACAGAGTCAGTGACTCCTGAGGAAGCTGTGGGCAATAATAAGTTAATCTAAAGATAAGGTCTCCAACAGGGAATGTTTGGTCTTCAGAGCATGTGTTTAAAGTGTAACAAATTTTGACTGAAAATACCTTAATGTGTGAGATGTTTCTAACACTAAAAAGATAAACTTATCCTAAGTGCTTGTGTTTACAGCTCCAGGATGGAAAGAATGGTCCTTCAGTGTTGTATTATGTTTGCCAAAAGAAATAAGGGTTTTTTTTATTTGTTTTATTTTAATAAAGGGAGCTCTGTGGCAATCAGAAAATAGTACCTGGATGACAGAGCAATTGCTTTTCTCTTCTGCTCATTGTGTAGATAACAATATTGAAGAAATACAGAAAAGACAAAAAGAAAGCATCAAATGATCCTTCCTGTTTCTGGAAAGGGCTAAGTGGTTTGTAAGTGGTATTTATGTGTTTGACTATCTCAGCATTCATCAAGATATTGCGAAACACCAAAACCTCAAAATCAAATCTTTGTTTGTAACAAAGGTTGATTGGTAGATATTGCATAGATATTTGAGTAAGATAACCCTTGATACCCAAATTCCTCTCAAATTAATACAAGAGACAAGATCCTTTCTTCTAACAAAATTGTCACAAATATTTAATAGATTATTACCACAGATAGGAATGTTAACCAATTATTGCTTATTATGTATGATTTTGAATGTTCTCTTTCGTATTTTATCCTCGTTATGCACTCCTTCGTTATATGTCCTGGTGCATGTGGCCACGTAAACACAGCTGTACAGACCAGGAGAAGGCCTTTGATATTACAGTTTGGTCAATCTCCACCACAATTTTATTTTCTATTTTTTATTGGTTATTTTATTTATTTACATTTCAACTGTTATCCCACTTCCCAGTTTCTCCTCCAAGACCACCCTATCCCATTCCCCCTCCCCTGTTTCTGTAAGAGTGCTCCCTCACCCACCCATCCACTCCTGACTCACTGACCTAACATCCCCCTAAAAGGGGGCATAGAGCCTTCACAGGACCAAGAGTCTCCCTTCCCACTGATGCTAGATAAGGCCATCCTCTGCTACATATGTAGCTTGAGCCATGGGTTCTTCTATACCCACCTATCTCAAAAATTTTAACCCAAATTACTCTTGCCTAAAGGAAATACAGGGACAAAGAGTGGAGCAGAGACTAAAGGAAAGGCCATCCAGAGACTGGCCCACCTGGGGATCCATCTCATTTGCAGACATTAAACCCTGACACTATTGATGATGCTAAGAAGTGCTTGCTGACAAAAGTCTGATATAGCTGCCTCCTGAGAGGTTCTGCCAGAGCCTGACCAATACAGATATGAATGCTTTCAGCCAACCATGGGACTGAGCATGGAGTCTCCAATGGAGGAGTTAGAAAAAGGACTAAAGGAGTTGAAGGGGTTTATAACCCTATAGGAAGAACAACAATATCAACCAGTCAGACCCCCCAGAGCACCCAGGGACTAAGCCATCAACCAAAGAATCCACCATAATTTTTAATACAAGATCTCTCATTCAAGCAGAAGTGAGGCTAGAAATAGAAAGTCTGAGTGATCCTTTGTCTCTGATCTCACATTGTTGAGATTTCTGATCCATGCTTATGTGCATTCAATTCTTATGTAGTTGCTGGGATCCATCTTGTCCTCAGGTTTACTCAGCAACGTCTTTTCCACTGATCCATTGCTGCAATCCCTCCTATTGCTCATAAACATCTTTTACATGCTCTTCCCTCCAGCCATTCCTTACACCTCCACTCACTGCTGTGTCCTCTTTCTTTACAAACAAGCAAGTAATGATACTTTGACTTTTTCCTTTCTGATTTGTATCTCCTGTATCTTTCTCAGTTGTCTTATTGTGCTAGCTATAACTTCAAGCACTATATTGAATAGATATGGAGAGAATGAACAGCCTTGTCTTGCTCCTGATTTTAGTAGAATTGATTTTAGTTTCTTATTATTTAATTTAATTTGATGT
The DNA here is from genome assembly GCA_028551405.1 of Uromys caudimaculatus. NCBI lineage: Eukaryota > Metazoa > Chordata > Mammalia > Rodentia > Muridae > Uromys > Uromys caudimaculatus. The sequence goes on along the minus strand of JAPYYD010003794.1, from coordinate 7,681 downwards.
TGGCTTGCTGTTAATTGCCTTTATTCTGTTCAGTTTTTTCCTTTCTATCCCTAATCTCTCCAGTACTTTTATCATGAAGCAGTTGGATTTTGTGAAAGGCCTTTTCTGCATCCACTGAGATGATATTTTTTTTCTTTATTTTATTTATATGGTGGAATACATTACTGATTTTCAAATATCGAACCATCCCTGGATCTCTGGATTAAGCATGCTTGACCAAAGTAGATGATACTTTTGATGTATTCTTGGATTCAATTTGCCAGTATTTTATGGATTAACTTTGCATCTATGTTCATAAGAAAAAATGGTTTTCAACTCTCTGTTTAGTTTTTATGTGGTTTGGGTATCAGGGTAATAGTAGCCTCATATAATGCATTGGACAGTGTTCCTTTTGTTTCTATTTTGTGGAATAATTGGAGGAGTATAAGCATTTTTTTTTGGAAGTCTGGGAGAATATTACACTAAAACCATCTGAACCATTGATTACTGGTTATATTTCACTAGGAGGTATATGTCTGTTTAAAATGCTTATGTTATTTTGATTTAATTTTATTAGGTAGCATATATTGAGATAATTATCTATTTCCTTTAGCTTTACCAGTTTGGTGGATGTGATGGTTTGTATATTCTCAGCCCAGGGAGTGGCACTTCTGGAATTTGTGGCCCTATTGGAGTAGGTATGGCCTTATTGAAGTAGGTGTGTCAGTGTGGGTATGGGCTTTAAGACCCTCATTCTAGCTGCATGGAACTCAGTATTCTGTGTGGATCAACCCGAGCTTAGAGTGCTACAGAGGGCAGAGATGGAGAAATGACAGCAGCCTTTTGGAGGCGCCTAGAAGATCATGGGCAGATCCCAGTCACAAGAAGCTATAACACTGAAGTTGCCTTGGAGACCCCAAGATGCTTGAGAAGTCAGAGACATGAGTTTTCTGCTGAGAAAAGCTGCTAACAGGGAGTGGAAACAGCCCAGGAGAAAGAAGTTTGTTTCAGTCAACAAAGATGAAAAAAGAGTTGGAGATCTGAAGACCACTTTGACATCAGACATGGAGATGTAATTTGCCTAGCTGGTTCCCTGTCTTGTTTTGGGGATTACAGTTAAGTGATTGAATGAATCTCACAAGAGGCTTTGAACTTTGGACTTTTAACATTGTTGAGGCTTCTATAGTCTATGGGGGCTTTTGAAGTTGAAGTAAATAGATTTTGAGTTATGCTGTGTTTAGGTATGGCCCTCATAGACTCATATGTTTGAACAAGCCTATGAGAGCCAGGGAGTGAAATGTGATGGATTGGATATGCTCAGCCCTGGGAGTGGCACTTTTAGAAGTTGTGTCCCTGTTGAAATAGGTGTGGCCTTAATGAAATAAGTGTGTCACTGTGAGTATGGCATTAAGACCCTCATCCTAGCTGCCTGGAAGTCAATATTCTGCTAGCAGCCTTCACATGAAGATGTAGAACTCTCAGTTCTGCCTGCACCATGCCTGCCTGGATGTTGCCATGTTCTTGCCTTGATAGTAATGGACTGAACCTCTGAATCTGTAAGCTAACCCCAATTAAATGTTGTCCTTATAAGAGTTACCCTAGTTACACAGCTGTAAACCCTAACTAAGACAGTGGAATACATATTTTAAAAGAATATCCTCATGATTCTCTGTAATTCCTGTCGTTATTTACCCCCTTTCATCTTGGATTTTGTCAGTTTTGATGTACCCAGTGGGATTTCATTGGAGATAACTACTTTGAAGATAGCTTCTCCTTATGGGTGGAATCCCATGGCTACACTCTGCTCTCAGTGCTGTGACCCTGTCTGGTTTGAATATGTGCTGGCTTTGTGAGTGTTACCAGTCTCTGAGTTCATATGTGCAACAATCCTATTGTATCTGGAAGGCAGACATTCCTTAGAGTGACCCAGCACTTCCAGCTCTTACAATCTTTCAATAGAGAGAACAGTTCCCTATAGAGAACAGTTTATAATAGTGCCACTCTGTACATTATCAAATGGTTTATCTTTATGTAGTTTCCATCTACTATAAGAAAATACTTTTCCACTAATGGCTGAGACACTGATACATGAGGTTTTAATTTGATATCCTAAAGTATTCATTTCTAGTTCTATTTTAGTGTGGTGAGTGGAGGCTTTAATGTCTTGAAAGGTTTTCATTATTCCATTAAACAATTTCTTTGTATTTTCCTATCATTAGGAAGATCCTTGAACATAGTCATATTGCTATTTTGAAGTCATTGTGCTGTACATCAACTATACTCTATTTCCCTGTGCCATCTGCAGTCGGATGGGTACTGTGGAAGACATACTGTCTTGACTGTTCATGTTTATGGTTTTACACTGGTGTCTAGGCATCTGTAGCTATGGTTGCTTGAGTTGATTCTAGGTGTTGATATCTGTTCTATTTCTTTGGCAAATGTTCCATTCTTTGGTTGCTATTGCTCTATCTAGATCTTAGCAAAGTGTGGCAATTATGGGGTCACTGATAGAAAGTGTTTCTGGGTATCAGTTGTGAACACAGAACAATAGAAATGGGTAAAAGATGAGGTTTGCTCATATACATTCTAATACATACATGTTAATTTGAATATTTTACTGAACCAAAACAAATTAACAATGAGGCATTTTTATTTCCAGAACAGCCCTCACACACTGTTGTCTAAGCCAATTGACAGTGAATTTCTTAATAGCTATTAAAGCTGACTTCAAATTTTATACTTTCTTGCCCTTCAGTTAACAAACTTCTCAATAATTTCTATAAAATTTATACCAGAATTCCCTCATTATCTGCATTATAAATTCTCTTGATTCTAACTTATTCAAGTTGATGGTAAAACATTGAAATATATTGTATTTTCCATTGTTCCTTTGAAGAAATAGCAAATTGTAATCATGTGACTTGGGTAATTTAGCTTTTATTGTTTATTTTACATTTTAACTTCATTGTTCATCATGTCATAAATTCAAATGACATTTTAGTTTATAGGAGCTACTTCTATTTTCTTGGTCTTTCAGACACATGGCCTAGCCATAGCATGAGACACTATGATGTACAAGCATGTAGTAAAGAGATGGGAGAGAAAAGGAATGGAAGGGTTTGATTATTACAAAGAGGGGTAGAACTGGAGAAGAAAGGGTAGAGAGGAATAGCCTGATGTGAGTGGCCTGCCCTGCCATCTGAGGACATGGGGAAGTCCCAGCTGGCACTGCTGCTAAGGGTCATGTTTTGGTCTGTGGCCATGCAGCAGCATGGGTCTATGTTGATGTCTGTGGATCATATTATCACTAAAGACCATTGGGACTTTGGGGCCCCTGGTCTGGGCAGCAGCTTGGGATCATGTTGATATCCAATGATTATGCAGAGCTGACCCTGGCACTCATTCACTTTACCACTCAGTAGAGCAGACCCCGTGTTGCGGGAAATATTAAAAAGAAAGAATATATCAAGTTCCCTAGCTATTTCCTGATTCTCTCAGTCTCCCAGGCGAGGTGGCCGACCATGCACTGGCGAACAATGGCCAACTTGCTTTTATCTTGTGGTGCTCTGACTCAGAGTTGGTGGGTCACTACCTTGTCAGTCCCATGCTTCAAATCCCCCATGGCCTTGTTGGTGCACATCTGGCAAATCCACAGTTTGCTGCTGTATCTTTCTCTCTTGAACACAGACAAGCTTCTGCATGAAGGAAAATGCAACATAACTTAGTTCAGAAAGAATAGTAACTCCGTCTCTGAGCACATCAACTAAAATCCTAATCTTGTAAGCATAATTGAATCTAAATCCTCTGGAAGAAAATCCTTCAGGATCTGTCATGATACCAGGAAACTCTAGAAGCTATCTTACCCCTTATGTTGTCTCCATTCCAAAAAAAGACTCTCTCTGTGTGTCTCTCTGTGTCTCTCTGTGTCTCTCTCTGTCTCTCTCTGTGTCTTTCTGTGTCTCTCTGTGTCTCTCTCTGTGTCTCTCTCTCTCTCCTCCTCCTCCTCCTCCCCCTCCCCCTCCCCCTCCTCCTTCCCCCCCCCTCCTCCTCCTCCTCCTCCTCCTCCTTCTCCTCTCTTCCTTCCTCCAACCTGGAAGTCTCTCCTACTCACCCAGTGATTGGCTCCTTTATTCATTAGGGTATTGGTTCATAAGAAGTCACATGAGTATGTAGCTCACTCCTTGTTCAAAGCCCCTCCCAGGAGGGCTGAATTATCAACAAAATACAAGTAGCCCCAGGGATGTCCACAACATCCCTGTTCTTTACATAGGCAGCACAGTTCAGCTGTGTGTATTGGCATGGTATGGGAGTACCAGCTCCGAGGGCATAAAGCGAGGGGTTCTAGACCCACTCCTTTCTGCTGTGCAGTGGAGTGGGTAAGTAAGAGGTATCTCTATACTCCCCTCACCCCTTACCATGTGAGGTAGGTTGGAGAGCTGGCTCCAGGGTTAAGAGAGGAGTGTTGGCCCTGCCCTTCTCTCAGTTTGACACTGTGTGAGGTAACCATGGAAGTACCGTAGAGCTTGCCCTGTGGTATGGGTGCAGGAGATCTGGTTGGCTGACCAACTCAGATGCCACCCAGGCCTAACTCAAAGACTTTGAGTTAGCCCACCCCAATATCTATATCATATATGAACTTTTAGAGCACCTGAAAGAGCAGGTCTTGTAGATTCAAAGCTGCAGAATCTCCCTGGCAACAACAGAATATCCCAGAAAAGTCCCAGTGAGCATCCAACATTGACACTATAGCGGAAGCCAAAGGCCTTCAGCTAGACCAAATGACTCCTTGCGATGAACATTTGCAAGCAAAGATGCATGGACAAAGGGCGTAGTGTGGGACACACTGGGACGCTCTACAGCTTCCCGAGAAGATGATTTATAGATGTATTTTATTTTATATTTTATTTTTTATTTTATTTTGGGGTTTGCAAGGCTGAAGGTACATGCATGCATATTTGTTGCAAATGACACACACACACACACACACACACACACACACATTTAGTTATCCTACTTTTTGTGTGTTCGTATATAAAGGGGAAAATTGTCCTTTCAGGATCTTTGAAGAATTGTGTTGGAATTTTGAAGGGATTACATTGAATCTATAGATTGCTTTTAGTAGGATGGCAATTTTTTACTATATTAATGTTATCAATTGATGACCTTCAGAGATTTTCCATTTTCTAATATTTTCTTCAGTTTCATTCTTCAGCATCTTAAAGTTTTTATAATACAAATATTTTACTTCCTTCGTTAAAGTTGCTCCCAAGATATTTTTTACTTTTTGAGGCTATTGTGAAACGTGTTAGTTCTCTAATTTTTTTCTCAGTCCATTTTTCAGTGTCTGTAAGAAGACTGTTGATTTATGTTTATTGGTTTTGTATCCTACTGCCTTGCTGAATGTGTTTATAATCTATAGATGTTACCTGGTACAATTTTAGGATCACTTACAAGGATTACAATATCATATGTAAATCACGATACTTTAACTTCTTTTCTTCCTATTATTCTAAGACTTCAAGTGTTATATAGAACATATATGCAGAAGTAGACAACTATGTCATATTTCTGAATTAAGTGGAAGTGCTTTGAATTTCTCTCCATTTGAGTTGATATCAGTTATGGGATTGCTGTGAACTGTATATATTATATTGAGGTATGTCTTTTGTATTTCTATTCTCTTTAGGACTTTTAGCATGAAGGAGTGTTAGATTATTGTCAAAGGCTTTTTCTACCTTTAATGAGATGGCCAGATACTTTTTGTCTTCCAACCTATCTATATGGTGGATTGTGCTTACTGATTTATTCACAACAAACCATGCCTGCATTGCTGAGGTGTATTCTGCTTGATCTGTACATGACCTCTTTATGTGTTCTTGAATTTTATTTGCAAATATTTTGTTGAGAATCATTGCATCTATGCTCATAAGGGAAATTAGTCTGCATTTATCTTTCCTTGTTGGGTCATTATTTGGTGTAAGTATCATGGTAACTGTGGCCATAGCAAAAAGAGACGTTAAATATCTTTCTGTTTTTATTTTGTGGTATTAGTTGAGGAATATTGGGATTAGCTTTTCTTTGAAAGTCAGATAGAGCATTGTGATAAAGCCCTCTGATCCTGAATACTTTTTATTGGGGAAACTTTAATTACTGATTATATTTTCACTAGGAGTTTAGGTCTAGTTAAATTGTTTAGGTGATCTTGATTTAACATTGGTAGGATATATATATATATATATATATATATATATATATATATATATATGTATATATCTTCTACCAAAGTTAAATATATATATATATACACACACATATACATGTGTGTGTATATATATATATATATATATATATGCCATTTCCTTTAGCCTTTCTAATTTTCTGTAGTACATTTTTTAAAGTAGATCCTCATGAGTCTTGGAGTTTTCTAAGTGTTTCTTGTTATATCCTACTTTTCATCTATCCTTTTGTAAATTTGGATATTTTCTCTATGTCTTTTACTTAATTTGCATAAAGATTTGTTAATCATTTCTTGCTTTCTCAAAGAACTAAGTTTTGTTTATTGTATGTTTATTTTATTTAGCCCAGAGTTAGATTATTTATTGCCTATTTATTTGTTTATAATTAGTAGATAACTTATCTATTGTTCTTGGATGTGTTCTCTTCCACCTCCTCCTCCTCCTCCACTGCTGCTGCTTCTCCTTCTCCTTCTCCCTCTCCTCCTCGTCCTCTTCATTCATCTTGTTTGTTCTAGAACTTTTATGAGTGCTGTTAATTCACTAATATGAGATTTCTATAGTACTTCTATCTAGGTAGTTAGTACTATTAAGTTATCTCTTAGAGTTGCCTTTAATGTGCAATACGTTTGGGTATGCTGTGTTTTCATTTTCATTCAGTCCTAAAAATATTGGAATTTCTTTATTCACCCATTTTTTTTTATTCAGTAGTGAGTTGTTCAGTGTTAATTATTTTGTAAGCTTTTTGTTTCTGTTGCTGATATCCAGATTTAAACCACTGCGATCAGTATGAATGCATTGTGCTTTTGTTTTATACTTTTATAAATATTTAGGGTGATTTTGTGTTCGAGTGCATGAACAATTTTAGAGAAAACTGTTTTCATCTTCAATATAGAATACCATTTCTCATACTCTTCTTTACTCCATTTTCTCTTTTCTTCTTACTTTGCCTTAAAGGATTGTGTTATTCATATATTTTCCACATATTTTTAATATATTTGCATATTCCCCACATTTTATAAATCAAATTTCACTATAAATGTGATGTTGAGATAATTTGGGGGAGCTACCTTTCCTGAGTATGACATTCATTTCATAGAAACTCTTTTAATAATCCTATGATGTGCCTGTGTCACAGGATTATATACTATAATTTCCTTGGAGGACCAAGTCTTCATTCATGGTCTTGTGTAGCACAGTGCACTTAGGAGTACAAGTGTTTGCCAAATTGATCGATAAGGATTATTTTTAAACTCCCCTGGTCAGGGGAAGACAGTTTAAAATTAGACTTCTAAGTTCAACTCCAGCCACAAGTTCAACTGCTTCCTATCAGAACAGCTCTAGATAAATCTTTTTTTTTTTCTTTTTTTATTTATTTATTTTTTTCATTTACATTTCCGATGATTCCCCTTTTCTTTGGAAACCCCGTGTCCCCTCCCCCTCCCCGCCTCTGTGAGGGAATTCCTCCT
>JAPYYD010003793.1:0-13754 GCA_028551405.1 Uromys caudimaculatus | reverse complement strand
AGCCCTCTATCAGACATAGGATTGGTTAAGATCTTTTACCAATCTGTTGGTTGCCGTTTCATCCTATTGACAGTATCCTTTGCCTTACAGAAGCTTTGCAATTTCATGAGGTCCCATTTGTCGATTCTTGATCTTAGAGCATAAGTCATTGGTGTTCTGTTCAGGAACTTTGCCCCTGTACCTATGTATTTGAGACTTTTCCCCACTTTTTCTTCTATTAGATTCAGTGTAACTGGTTTTAGGTGGAGGTCCTTGATCTACTTGGACTTGAGTTTTGTACAAGGAGATAGGAATGGATCAATTTGCATTCTTCTACATGTAGACCGCCAGTTGAACCAGCACCATTTGTTGAAAATATTGTCTTTTTTCCACTGAGTGGTTTTAGCTTCTTTGTTGAAAATCAAGTGACCATATATGTGTGTCTTCATTTCTGGGTCCTCAATTCTATTCCATTGATCTACCTGCCTGTCACTGTACCAATACCATGCAGTTTTTATCACTACTGCTCTGTAGTACAGCTTGAGGTCAGGATGCTGATTCCCCCAGAAGTTCTTTTGTTGTTAAGAATAGCTTTTGCTATCCTGGGTTTTTTGTTGTTCTAAATGAATTTGAGAATTGCTCTTTCTAAGTCTATGAAGAATTGAGTTGGAATTTTGATGGGGATTGCATTGAATTTGTAGATTGCTTTTGGCAGGATGGCCATTTTTACTATATTAATCCTTCCAATCCATGAGCATGGCAGATCTTTCTACCTTCTGAGATCTTCTTTGATTTCTTTCTTCAGAGACTTGAAGTTCTTGTCATACAGATCTTTCACTTGCTTGGTTAGAGTCACACCAAGATGCTTTATATTGTTTGTGACTATTGTGAAGGGTGTCATTTCCCTAATTTCTTTCTCAGCCTGTTTATCCTTCGAGTATAGGAAGGCTACTGATCTTAAATCCTATTATAGAGCCACAATAACAAGAATTTGATAAAACAGACATGTAGACCAAGAGACTAGAATAGAGGACCAGACAAAAACCCATACAGTTACGGCTACCTAATTCTGAACAAAAGCTGTCAAAAATATAAATTGGAGAAAAGACAGCTTCTTTAATAAATGATTCTGGGAAAATTGAATTTCCATACACAAGAATGAAACTAGATCGATCTTTTAACTTACATAAAAATTAATTCATGATGATCAAAGAGAAGTTCTGCTCTTTCAGAGAATCCAGATTCAATTCCCAGCACTGATACTGAGTGGCTCACAACAACCTGTGCTTCCAGCTCCAGAGGATCCAATAACATCTTCTGGTGTTCACAAGCATATGGCATATATACACAGACACATACACATAAATAAAAGAAAACTTTTAATCTAACTGCTAGAAAAAAACACCTAAAACACAGTCATTTATAGATAGAAATTTTCTTTTAAAAAAAGACTCTGTGCTAGCTAGGTTTATGACAACTTGATGTGGGGGCTGGGTGAGGGATCAACTGAATTAAAAAAAAGCCTCCATAAGATCAGGCTGTAGGCAAGTCTGAAGGAAATTTTCTTAATTAGTGACTGACTGGGGAGGGTCCAGCCCACTCTGGATTATGACAATCCCTGGGCTATTGGTCTTGGGTTCTATAAAAAAGCAGTTTGAACAAGTCACGTGGAGCAAGTCAGTAAGCAGCATTTCTCTATGGCCTCTGCATCAGCTCCTGCCTCCAGCTTCCTGCCATGTTGACTTCCTGTGCTGACTTCCTTCAATGATGAGCAATGCTGTGGAAATGTAAGACAAATAAACCCTTTCCTCCTCAACCTGCTTTTTCGTCATGGTGTTTCATCTCAGCAATAATAACCCTGACTATAAAACAGACTTCAATAGGAAAAGAAATACTTAAAGCAATTGACAATGGGCCTGCATGAAGGTAAAAAGAATGGGAGAAAACTTTGTGAAGTATGTATCTGACAAGGATGAATAGAAAACCTCTAAAGCAGAACACACAACCAACTAAACAACAACAACAACAAAAAAAAACAACATAAGATACAATCAATAAATGGGCTGATGAACTAAAGAGACAGTTCTCAAAGGAAGAAATAAAACTGGGTAAGTATTTGAAAGTGTTCAATATTATCAGCCATCAGGAGAACCCTAATAAAAACTTCTATAGGACTCCATCAAACCATAAGGGGAACAGCTATCATCAAGAAAACAGTTCTAGGAACTGCTGATGGATGTGCAGAAAAAGGAACACTTACACATTACTAGAAAGAAGGTAAGCAGACACAGCCATTGCAGCAATCAGTATAGAGGATACCTGAGAACTGGGGAGACAACTCAGCAAGTAAAGGTACTTACAATGTTTGATAATATGACTTTAATTGACAGAACCCACATAGTGGAAAAAGAGAACCAACTCTTTGAAGTATCCCCTGACCTCCACATGTGTATTGTGGCACATTCATAATCACCCACATACACAACACATGCAGGCAGACACACACACACACACACACACACACACACACACACACACACACACACACCAAAATAAACAAATTTTTTAACCCTAAACTATAGGAAATACTGAGCATATACTCAAAAGATTCTAAGTCATCACACCAAAGAGGTAATTACATGTCCATGTTTATCACTAATCTGTTTCTAACAGCTAAGATATGAAATCAGTTTATATGTTCATCAAAAGGTGATTGGAAAAAGAAAATTTGGTAATGTATACAATGGAACACTGGTAAAGAGGAACAAAATGGCACTTCCAGGAAAAACATATAGAGCTGGAAAACATTACATTAAGCAAAATAAGTCAGATTCACAAAAACAAATATAATTTCATATGCAGAATCTACACTTGTGTGTGTAAAATATGAAAGTACAAAGAGATTGTATTTTGATAGGGAAAGAAGAGGTCTGAAGGTCCAAGAGGGTAATAGAATATATACAACATGAAAGGAGAATGAGGAACTATTTGGCAGGAGGAATTGAAAAGTTTGCAGTAAAAGGAAATGAAAGGACTGGGAAGATGGTTCAGTGGTTAAGAGCACTGGCTACTGTTGCAGAGGAGCCAGGTTCGATTCCTAGTGCCCACATGGTAGCTCACAACATCTAGCTCCAATTTTAGAGGATCTGATTCCCTTTTCTGGCCTCTAAGGACACTAGGCACACATGTACATGCAAACAAAGCATTCATATAAACTGTAAATAACTATTGTTTAAAAGAATAAAGTATAATAATATATATCAGACATATATGATATATATGTGTATATGAAACACATTATATGCTTACTTAAAAAGTTTACCACTTATTCTCTATGAAATATGCCTCATCATGTTGTCAGTAAGCCTAATTTCGAAACCTTGCCCAATTCCTTATTCGCCTTGCTATTTCTCAAATAAAATTAAGAAAGGCAGTCCCTAGCATATGCTTCAAAGATCTAATAATATTCAACCTACAAATCTACTCATTTAATGTTTACATGCCCATGTATGAGTTACCCAAAAAATATCACCTAGTTTCCAATGTTTTTCACTAGGAAGACAATGTGTTGACCTGCTTATCAAAGCACCTTACCATTAAAACAGATAAACATTAAGTTATTGTTGTTGTTATTATTATATGTTTCAAAATCTCTAAATGTACAATCAAGACAGACTCAAGATAGTATTTTCATATCAAAAGTAATGATGTATTTGGGCTGAAACTATTGAGTTTCATCTAAAGATGGTCTAAGCTAATATGGTACAGGTCCCATCAGTGAGTATAAATAAAGCCAATCAATAAGCAGAAGGATAAACTAGAGACCAGTCAGAAAAGACTGACTTTTCCATAGATCTGAATGAAATAACTCAATGATCAAAGGGAAAGCAGCATCAGGTAACCCAGGAGAGTACTCAGAAAGCTCACAGTGGGTTTAGTGGCACACACCTATAATCCCAGCACTTGCAGGCCCAGGCAGGTCAGGCAAATGGTTTCCAGCTTTCTAGACCAGTAACTCCCCTCAGAGTTCTTCCACATCCTCACAATAAAATTCAAGTTGTCAGTACACTGTATGGGACATTTCAAGAACTGTCAGCATCTCAGCTACATCTCCAGTTGTATTCCTTCTTAAAAGCAATTCTAGTCTCCATGGTTATTCAAATAATTCAAGTCAGTCCTTCCTTCTGCTGTTTTTGAATACTGTTTACTCTGTGTAAAACACCTTGAGGCTTTTTATCCATCTGGTCACTTGCTCTGTTCCTTAAAGACAGCTCATGTGAAGAGCTTTCTCTGCGCCTAACTACTGTTACAGGACCCTCACCATATGTTACTGTAACATGACATCACTAAATGTGATCCCTGTGCTGATAGAACTATTCACGTCTTCCTTCCTTAGCTAATACACTGGGTATTTGTTGTTTTTTTTTGTCAGTCTGGGGTCCAACTCAGGGCTTTATTGGGCAAATGCTCTACTACCAAGCTACATCACTAGCATTATTACACTACAGTCTTAAAAGATAAGAACCGAGGCTTGATTTCCCCCAATTCCCAGGAACTAGCACAGTATACTCAGACTTAATGAACTCAGAAGGAAAACACGATTAGTAGTTTGTTCTTCGATGAAGTGTGATGTGGTAGAAATGCACAAATTAAGTTCTGTCCATAAGTAACTGGACCTCACTAATTACGAGAGTCCAATCAAAGGTAGCAGCAATTTAGACCTATCTAAAGTTTTAATCTAGTTTTTGTTTCTATGAATTCTTATTAGGTAATTAAATCCTAAGGGAGACATTCAAACATTTATTTATGCTAGGCCTACCTCATACGTGCTCCCATAGAGATGTCCTCTTATGAGAATAGTAAAAGCCATAAGGAATCTGTTTTTCCTCTTAGCCTCACTGCCCTGATTTTCCTCCCCTGAGGCATTCTCTTGGTGGCTGCTTCTCCTGTTGCTGCTCTTCCTTCTCTCTACTGCTCAAATCCAGGAAGAGTCTTACCAAATGACAGACACTCCTGATGGCAGAGGGGAGGGGATGAGATCGAGTATCCAGTAAACTTTTTTCCCTATAGGCTTCTCTCCAAACCAGTCTTCACTTATTACTACTCCTCTTTCACATGTAGACCTGACGTCTTAGTTATGGGTTCTATTGCTGTGATGAAACATCATGACCAAAAGCAAACTGGGAAAGAATGGGTTTATTCAACTTATGCTTCCCTATCACTGTTCATCACTGAAGGGAGTCAGGACAGGAACTCACACAGGACAGGAGCATTGAGGTGGGAAACAGATCCAGAGGCAACAAAGGGGTGCTGCTTACCGGCTTGCTCTTCATGGCTTGCTCAGCCTGCTTTCCTATAGAACCCAGGACCACCAGCCCAGGGATAGCACCACTCACTATATGCTGGACCCTCCCCCATCAATCACTAATTAGAAAAATGCCCTACAGCCTGATCTTATAGAGGAATTTTCCCAACTGAAGGTCCTTCCTTACAGAAACTCTAGTTTGTGTCAAATTGACATAAAACTAGACAGCACACCTGATAATTCTGGACAGATGAAATCACAAATAAGAGAGCTTTATTCTTTTTCCCTCATTAAAAAATTCTACACAGTAATTTAAAAACAAAGTTTCCATTCATCATCATCACCATCACCATCACCATCCTCATCATCTAGAGAAAAGACTGTTTTCAGTGAAGCACAGAAATGTGTCCTTGTATAGAATGCTCATACAGGAGTCAGCTCCCTTAAGGTCTGGTGGACACTGAGGCAGTCTGTACACTACACAACTCTTCAGGTGCTGCAGGAAGCTGTTGCTGCTAGATATTAAAATCAAATGAAAGAAGTTATGAAGAGATAACTTATAGGTTGTAGCCACAAACTAACTCTTGAAATATAAGCTGTTTATCATTCGGTGATTTAGCTGTCCTTATGTATTAAAATATAATAAAACAATCTGTTTCTTCATCTGCTAATGTATTGGCGGAAATCAATATTATTGATTAAAATGCTTCCTTGATTAATATTTATGAATAATTTGAAAGGCACACAAGTAAGGTATGTGATCAGAATTATATCCTATGTGATTCATAGTGAAAACAAAAAATTCTATTTGAAGACAAGTTGGTAAAGATGGCAAAGTTTTTTGAATGTATACACTGCTTATACATTCTCTTGTCTAGATCCTTCAGAAGGATAACTTATTTGTATATTACCTCAACTACAGCACAGATAGTTTAGATTAACTTAGTGATATTTCTAATATACACAAAGGTCCCAAGTTTGACTCGTGACTACTGGCTAAGGTATTTTAAAAGATTTAACATCAGAGCTAGGCTATGTAGAGTGACAGGAAAGGCTCACTGAAAACTGTGGTCAGCCTGTGACAGTCATAGCCAATGCTAATCAGAGAGTGTACACAAGTCCTTCACCCTCAAAAGTATTATGTTCTAGATGTTAACAAGGTAGGTGGTGACTCACCTCCATGGGTTCTTAAATTTAAAGCCATGACTATAAGGTAGAAGTCCAAGAACCAAAAGGGATACAAAGAGTTGTAAAAAATACAAATCCAAGTGTTCAGGTATTAGTTGAAAAGCAAAATAAGCACGTCAAATTAAGCATATGTAATTTCATAACTAAAAGGAATGCTGCACGCAGGTACAGTACACAGGCACCTGGGAAGTCAGTTTCTCAACAGCTGGTATCAAGGGTTTCAGAGTAAACTGGGCTTACCTTGTATTAGCAGTTACACCACAGAACTCACTATCTCTAGTTACTGAGTACCTCAGAGGTACCAGGTCCAGCTTCAAGTATAACATATGCTTATTAGTTAATGTGGTGGTTTGAATGAAAATGCCCCCCATAGTCCCACAGGGAGTAGCACTATTAGGGCTTGTTGGAGAAAGTATGCCACTGGGGTGGGCTGTGAATTCTCAGAAGCTCAAGCCAGGCCTAGTGGCTCACTTCTCTTCCTGTTGCCTTCAAATCCAGATATAGAACCCTCAGCTACCTCTCCGACATCATGGCTACCTGAATGCCTCTATGCTTCCCACCTTGACAATAATGGACTAACCATCTAAAGTATAACCCAGTCCCAATGAACTGTTTATAAGGGCTGTCGTGCTCATGGTGTCTCTAAAGAGCAGTAAGATCCTAACTAAGGCAGTTATTCCTACCCTGACCTATTACTAACGGGAACAAGAGCTGTACTGATACGAAATGTATTACTGAACTTAAATAACCTGTAGCACCTATAGCAAGCTACTAAGAAATAGCTAATGTTTAACTCAGCTCCTCTAATTCCAAAGACAGTGACTTTTTGTTTGTCTGTTTGCTGACAGAAACTTACTATCTCAGTGATAAGAGTACTGAGTTGCTAGCAAGGTTGGCTTGTTCTAATGGACAAAGGGGGACATCTGTTCCATGACACTCTGCTTATCTCTGGCTTTGTTGGCAATCTTTGGCTAGTGAATTTAAGCAAGTCAAAGACCTGAATCTTTGTCATAAGGCATCCAACCACAGCCCTACTTGTAGAAGTTCCCCCTTTATGATACTAGTGACAACGGATGAAGGGATCAACCTCACCTTTCTATAGCCCTCGTTTTCATATATAAACACAATGCTCACTAAATGGAGGTTGTTTTGTTCCTCTCAGGGAGTTTGGTGGTGTCTGGAGAGATTTCTGTTTGTTATAAATCACAGAGGTAAGAACTAATGAGTGTGCAGAGGACAGGGGTCTACTAACCCACTGCAATTCATGGGATGGTTCCCAACAGCTGAAAAAAATATTCAGTCCAAAATGCTAAGGCAATGTCCAGTAAAGGAAAATTACAGTGAACATGGGAATATCTGAGCTGAGTTTAAAGCAGTTGGGTTAGAACACCTGGAGTGTGGTGACAAGGGTGAATCCTAGATAAGGAAACTCGTACTGACTGGACAAAACAGGTTTGCAGTTAACAAGCAGATTTTTTTAAAAAGCCTCAGGAAGACAGCTACAGTGTACTCATACACATAAAATAAATAAGTAAATCTTTTTTTAAAATCCTGAGGGAACCACACTGGAGGGAAAATAAAAAGATTAGAAAACAGAATGGACCTTTTGAGGACTGAAAGACCTGGCTAGAGTCACTTACTTTTTTTGACTAAAGAAATATACACAATAGAATTTTATAGTTAGATCAATCAAGAAACAAGAAAGAGACTAATCAGAGTTCTACTGCAATAGTTACATGACTGGAGTACTCACATTTTTCACTGTGACAAAGGGAGAAAGCACAGGCATACTACTGTTACCTACCTGGAAAAATAAAAGGCGGATTTTCTTTTTTGTTACAGAATGTAGCAGATTATTCCTCTTACCTGTAATGCACTGAAACTGTCCATCTTCTCTTCTTATTGTAAATGCTTCCCCTGGATTAACTTGTACCAGAATAACCTGGAAACAATGGAAAGAAGAATAATCAAAACTATAAAAAAACAAATCACTATATAAAATATGCAGCTAGTATATGAGCAGATGTGAGGTATTTAACCTTAGAAAATCGGAGATACTACATTATGTTTATTTTACTATTCGTTAGGTCATAATCAGGCTAGAAAGAAAGAAAACAGAAAAATGAGCTAATGGCAAATTTACTGAGAAGTAAAAAATTTCACTCAGTAAAAATGATGGAGTCAAATCTCACAATTGTGGATTACATATTATACTTTAACACATCATTTAGGAATCGATAAACTGCTAAGTAGATTATACTTGAATTAAGATAAGTTATATGTGAAAATGTGAATTTAATTCCATCATTTATAAGTAAACTATATACTAATTTTATGACATTTGAAACTTGATAAAACAAAAAACTGGAAAAATGAAATCTCGAGTCCTAAAATACAGTCAAGATTATGACAAAATTCTTCATCTCATTATCTGTGCAGAATTGGCTTATCTCTTAAATTTTATATAACACTGTGATACTCTAAAAGGACTTCCATATGGGACTACCACACTGTATCACCAATTACTTAGCGCTCCTTTAGACGAGGAGTTCTGGTGGTCCTCAATTTTTCCATTAATGCAGACAGCAGAGAAGTGAGCACTTTATGTATATAGTCTCTTCCTCTCTAGTTAGCTTGATTTCCTATTGACAGAGACCTAGAAAACAAATTCTGGTGCCCTTTATTCTATTACCTTAAAGGTCTCTCCTATGCTACACCCACTCTCAGTCTGTAAGAACACCCTTTCACTGCATTCTGGATATGCTAAAAGTTGTAGCTTTATATTTGATGCCATAAGAGACCTTCATTTGTACGTTTTTCAATGCTGGGATCACACTTGGGCTTTCACCCATGCTGGACAAGCAATCCACCACTGACTAACACGCCTTCAGTGAGAACTGCACTTCTTTGCTTATCATGCATATATTTTATACTAACTTTTGTAAACGCCTGATTATGTCACCTTACTACTTATTTCCTGGGCTTTCAAGTGTTTCTAGAAATTTGCATAAATGCTCTACATATTTAGAATAATATCTTAATATATTCTTATGTTATAAAACATACTCTCACCTTGTTTTTGCCTTTTACTTTACTAAAATTATAGTCAATGTTGTCTTTTTCCTTTATGATATTTTCTATTGTTTCCATATTTAATTTTTCTTATAGTTGTGTTATCTAGTAACAAGAGCCATTAGCCAGATGTACTTATCATGCACTTAAAATGTGGTTTTATATAAGTATGGTGTAAGTAAAATATAGGCTAGCTTTTAAAAGCATTTAATACCCAAAAACCCTAACAGTGGAAAATACATCATTAGCAGCTTTTGAGTTACTCTACTCTAGTATTCTGGACATACTATGTAAAAATAGTACAATTATTTTTGCCTGTTTTAAATTTTTAAGGTGATTATTAAAGTTTTTACATGGTTTGCATTATAATTTCACTGGACAGTCTATCCAGAGGATGTAAAATTATTTGTTTCTGATCCAACATGACTAGCTGCTTCATGTTCCCACCATAATAGGCTGCATCGAGCCAAAGTGTAACTGGCCAGAAGACATTTGTGTCATATTCTGGCGAAGAATCTGTCTTCATTGTGCCTGTGTCCTGAGAACTGAAGTGAGGCTGAATTAGAAAGTAATGAACTGAGTTATCTGGCAGGAAAGTTTCAAGGCAAAAGAGCATTCAAACTGTTCTCTGCTGTTACCCATCTACCACAACAGAGAGCAAAAAGGAAGGAAAAATACGAAGTTTGGCAAGGAAAGAAGTGTGATCAAGTCTAACTAAAGCTTCAGACAAACATCTCTAACTGTTAAAGAAACTAGGACCACTGAAGGGAAACCTCTATTCGCTGGAACAATAAGAAAGGTCCCTGAGGGAAAGACCCTCTACTCACTGAAGGTTTTGTGCAAATATAAACTGATTCTAAATGAATGAACCTGGATTGAGAATGGCCCTAAATGGATCACCTAATCACAAATAGCACGGTAGGTATTTCCCAAGGGTCAGCAGATAGAGGAAGGGGAACAGGCTACGTATAGCTCCATCCAGCAACAGAAATGACAGCAATGTCCAAAAGATTCTGGTTTTGTACATACATATGATGCAAAAAGGGTCATGGAGGTTTTCCACACAGTTCTGGAAAGCCACTAAGACCAGACAGTGTGTGGCAGGGTTACATTCTCGGTAAGGAGACCATGAGAGGCCACTGTATTAAGCTGGGAAGAGGAAGCCCAAATTACAATAAAGACCTGGATGCAGAAAAGATCACAGGATGTTTGTGAAAGAAAGCTGGCTTACAGTATGTTAAGACCTTCGTGAAATGAACAAAAGGGTGAACCATGAATACTGGGAAGTGTGCAAAATTCATTCATTCAACTTAAACATTTACTAACTTATTAACTGTGAAGCGCTGTTCTAGATAACAGGGTCAGAGCAGTGAGCAAAGGAGACAAAAACTCTGCCTTCATGACATAACTAATAACGTAAACTACAGGATTCAAATTATTCTAGTAAGAACAAACAGAGAATTGTTTTTTAAAATAATTTGAAAATGTATAGCTAAAAAAGTAATACATATAGATACATATGTGATTGAGAATCACTTTTGCTAACACTGATGGTCAAACAAGGGCTACACTGGATGGGGTTCCTGCCCACATGCTAAACCTACACACAGGTTCCTGCTTACTCATAGGTTTCTGGTAAATAATGGAGATGTTTTGACAAATCCCAAAATATAATATGTAGGGCGGTGAACTGTGACAGGCAACCTGGCCCCTGGCAGAGCACAGGCTTAACCACCAGCAACCCAGTGGGGCTAGCCCTGCAAGGGACCTTAAGCATTTTGCCAACACTCCCAGGAGGCCCAAGGCACCTGTCAAGTAGCTACAATCCCCACAGCCCCCTGCAGAGAGTCTGTCATTTGAGATCTGTCACTTAGGAGCAGCACTGGAAGCCCTCACACATCCAGATAAGGTAACCTTAAACTCTCAGACAAAGCCAATGGGAAGTACCTGTTGTCAGACCCCTGACCCATTCCAAACTGTATATTAGACCGTCCCAAACTGTATAGGGGGATCCCATCCAGAAGGAATAAAGGTGTGAGAACTACTCTGTCAACTTCTGAGAGCTTCTATCATAAGAGCTGTAACACTGCTACTTGGGAAGAGGTCTGCTCTCCCGAAGCTTCCTGCACTCTCCCCGGCTACTCAGCCTCTTGCCTCTCATGGGCGCAGCCCAGGCCCAACTCAGCACAGGACAGCAGGTGCAGCATCCTTGGAGCAACCAAGGCAGCAACTGCTGAGACCCAGGTAGAGATGACTCCTGTCCCGGCTTGCATTCTCCCCTTTGCCGGAACCTTCGCGCTTGGCCGGGCCAGAGATCCCTGTGGAAAGCTCCCAGCACACAGGCCCATAACAATACTTACCAATCTTAAAATTATCTTAACATGCCATTTTACATGGATCTTTCACAAACAAAATAGAATCTCCATGATCTCATTATAAATAATAGCATGATGTGGTAATAAAGAAGAGGGAAAAGAATGAGAAGATACATGCGAAAGACCAGTTATTTTACTTGGTCATTTTCTGTCATCTTAAAAATTCAGACAAAATAGGTCCTAAAAACTGTTTCTAGCATATTTATAACACAGTATCTTTTTTTTTTTTCCTTTTTTTTCGAGACAGGGTTTCTTTATGTAGCCCTGGCTGTCCTGGAACTCACTCTATAGACCAGGCTGGCCTTGAACTCAGAAATCCACCTGCCTCTGCCTCCCAAGTGCTGGGATTAAAGGAGTGCGCCACCACTGCACACCTATAATACAACATCTTTTTTTTTTTTGAAGCAAATCTTTTTTTTTTTTTGATACTTTATTTACATTTCCAATGTTTTCCCCTTTCTAGATCTCCCCTTAGGAGACCACCTATCCCTTCCCCCTCCCCCATCTCTATGAGGGAATTCAACCTCCCAATCACCGGCCCACCCACTCCCATATTCCCACCTTGACATTCCCCTTTACTGGGGCCTCTCCTCCCCCTGATGGCCAACAAGGCCATCCTCTGCCACATATGTGGTCCGAACCATGGGTCTCTCCATGTGCATTCTTAGGTTGGTGGTCCAGCCTCCAGGAAGTCCGGGGGGGGGGGGGGTGAAGGTCAGGCCAGTTGACACTGTTGCTCCCCCCATAGGGATGCAGACTACCTCAGCTCCTTCAGTCCCTTCTCTAACTCCTCCATCTGGGACCTCACACTCAGTCCAACAGTTGTTGTGAATTGAATCTTGGGTATTCCAAACTTTTGGACTAATATCCACTTATCAGTCCAGCAGTTACTGTAAAGTGAAACTTGGGTATTCGAAACGTTTCAGCTACTATCCACTTATCAGTGAGTACATACCATGTTCCTTTTTTTGTGACTGAGTTACCTCGCTCAGGATGATATTTTCAAGTTCCATCCATTTGCCTGCAAATTTCATTAAGTCATTGTTTTTAATAGCTGAGTAGTACTCCATTGTGTAAATGTACCACATTTCCTGTATCCATTCCTCTGAGGAGGGACATCTGGGTTGTTTCCAGCTTCTGGCTATTATAAATAAGGCTGCTATGAACATAGTGGAGCATGTGTCTTTATTACATGTTAGAGCATCTTTTGGGTATATGCCCAGGAGTGGTACAGCTGGGTCCTCAGGTAGCATTATGTCCATTTTTCTGAGGGTGCACCAAACTGATTTCCAGAGTGGTTGTACCAGCTTGCAATCCCACAAACAGTGGAGGAGTGTTCCTCTTTCTCCACATCCTCGCCAGCATCTGCTGTCACCTGAGTTTTTGATCTTAGCCATTCTGACTGGTGTGAGGTGGAATCTCAGACTTCTTTTGATTTGCATTTCCCTGATGACTAAGGATGCTGAACATTTCTTTAGGTGCTTCTCAGCCCTGTGAATTTCCTCAGTTGAGAATTCTGTTTAGCTCTGTTCCCCATTTTTTGATGGGGTTATTTGGTTTTCTGGAATCTAACTTCATGAGTTCTTTGTGTATGTTGGATATTAGCCCTCTATCGGAAGTAGGATTACTAAACATCTTTTCCCAAGTTGTTTGTTGCCGTTTTGTCCTATTGACAATGTCCTTTGCCTTACAGAAGCTTTGCAATTTCATGAAGTCCCATTTGTCGATTCTTGATCTTACAGTATAAGCCATTGGTGTTCTGTTCAGGAACTTTTCCCCTGTACCCATGTGTTCAAGGTTTTTCCCCACTTTCTCTTCTATTAGATTCAGAGTAT
>JAPYYD010003792.1:0-13756 GCA_028551405.1 Uromys caudimaculatus | reverse complement strand
TTTTTTTTTTTTTTTTTTTTTTTTTTTTTTTTTTTTTTTTTTTTTTTTTTTTTTTTTTTTTTTTTTTTTTGGTTTTTCGAGACAGGGTTTCTCTGTGTAGCCCTGGCTGTCCTGGAACTCACTCTGTAGACCAGGCTGGCCTTGAACTCAGAAATCTGCCTGCCTCTGCCTCCCAAGTGCTGGGATTAAAGGCGTGTGCCACCACTGCCCAGCTCTGAGAAAGACTTTTAAAGAAATACTTTCTAGACCATATTACACACACCACACACCACAATACCCATTTATTGAAGCTGATTAAGTTGTGTCTATAGCCAGGCCTTCATGGTGTCTAATGGAGAACACATTCTTTCTTGTTCTTTTGTTAGTCCAGAATGGATTCTAAGTCTAAACACTGGCTTCTCTTGTAAGAGAAGGCAGGAGACCTTCCCTGTCTGTGTCTGCACACAGGATACTTCTCTGGGTCAAAATTGATGAATGGGTGGAAAATATGATACATCTAGAGCTGGTTCCTGGCATCGAATAACCTAAAACCAAACAAGGGGCAGCCATGGAAAATGAGAGCAGACAGAGAATAAAAGCCTTGAAGTCCATGCTCCTGCTGGTTGTTACCACACAAGCAAGGAGCCTGCTGGTCAGGCAACATGCACTGCCTTCTGTAATTGGATGGAAAACTATTTGTTATGCGTGCTTGGCCTGCACAAAGGAAAATTCAGTGAGACCAGAAGACCTCAAAACAAAGCGTGTGATTCACTAGGTGTAAACTGTTAAATAACGAGCCATGCATCGGGCTGAGGATCTCCTTCCTTTCCCTTCTGCACCATGTGTATAAAGGACTGTTGTCTTGCTATTCCTCAGTCTTTTGAAAAGGCAGTTTGCCGTCAACCTCAGCCAGTGCCAGAGCAGACACGGAAATAATGAGAACTGAAGGAGACAGGCCCGTGGTGATCATATGCCAGCAGTTAGTATCTTAGATACAATCATTCCCTGGGCACAAGTATGTTTGCCCTGTAGAACAGGAAGACTTACGAGCTAGAGATGTGGAATGCTACCTCATACTTGAGATAGAGAAAATGGCTTCTAGTTGTAACACTGAGGTTCCAGTAATTTTGCCTCTGTATTCCAGACAGTCCAGGCCTTACAGACAGATTTGACTTCTAAGTTTATTACACTGTGCTGGTGCAAGAGTTGTATGCATACAGCAAAACCCATTTGAGTTTCAGTCTCTACCTGGGCTAGCAATGATCAATCAAATATCGATATTCTCAATATTCTCTTGTGTTACTTGGCAGAGGCATCCAGGCATCTGCTGGGGAAGGCAGACTGCTGATATGGAGCTTAGATTCTGATCCACACTATGAGGCTTGGCCAGGTGTATTAGATGAATTTCAACTTAGAGTGTTTCTTTCTAATTAAAAAATGTGAATTAAGCCAGGCACTCACCTTTAATCCCAGTACTCAGGAGGCAGAGACAGGTGGATCTCTATGAGTTTGAGGCCAGCCTGGTTTACAAAGTGAGTCCAGGACAGCCAGGGCTTGTTACACAGAGAAACCCTGTTCAAAAAAAGAGGGGCAAGGATTAACCCAATCACATGTGCAACTGGGCTTGGTCTAGATTTTTCTAGATCATAGGCTAACAGGTGGTTCTTACATCTAAGACCTGTGATACAACATCTCTGAGGCATGTTCTCTTTATGAAAACCTTCTAGAAGAAAATCCTTCTTGGATGATATCAAAACAGCTTCCTCTTCTTAATCCTTAAGGAAGTTGTCCTTACATGAACAGAAGCCTCTGCTATTACTTGAGCTTTTTAATGATTTATTTCTGTGGTTTTTTTAAATTATATGTTTATGTGAGTTGGGGAGGTATATGTGCACTTGAATGCAAGTTCCCATGGAGGCCAAAAGAGGCCTTTAAGACCCCAGGAGCTGGAGTTAGATTTGGTCAAGATCTGCCAGATCTGAGTCTTTAGAATCAAACTCAGGTCTGCTACAAGAACCGTACACACTCTTTCCTGCCTAGCCTCTACAGCCCAATCATGCTTTTGTTATTGTTTTTGTTTGTTTTGTTTTCAGGATCCCATCAAGTAGCCCTGGCTGGCCTTGAACTCACAGAGATCCTACTGCCTCTGCTTCCCAAGTGCTGTGTTAAATGAGTGTCCCATCAAGACCAGCCTTTACTTGAACACCTACCAGGAGGTTTTTCTTCTCAGTTACACAAAAAGCATATGGTTGATTCTGAGTTTTAGTTTTTTAAGCATGAAAACGCTAAGTCCAATGTTTCCTGATCCTTGCTTCTGAGAGTTGGATAGAGAGAAAGAGTTGGTGTCAAGGACACATGAGGGACACTAGATGTGCTCAGGAAACTTGGTTCTTACAGTGCCGAAGTGGTCATCTAATTAATAAAAGTGACAGTGTCTGGAATGTGTCATCGCCTGGCCCATATTTTGTTAAAATTATTCATCTGTGCTATCTTGCTAGCCATGAAAATGACAGTGAAATATGGCTGTCCATTAACCGAAAGCAAAATGTAACACAGTAATGATGCCTGAAGCTTCCTGCAGGGCTGGAGATTTTAGAAGTCATTAATAATAAATTATCAGCAATGCTTTGGGCAGCTCATAGGTTTCTAAAATTTTCCATTATAAAACAATAGTCCACTAAGTCGTGTAGCACAGCCTTTAGCAATCTACTCACATCCATTTTGCATGAAGAACACTGTCCTCAACATTGAACTCATTTTACAGATGGGAAAGTGAAGGCTATTGCACTGAGTGATTGTGTTGAATGAATTTGGGCATTGAAATCGAGGTTCCTGGTTCAGTTGCAGCTTTACATTAAGGCCTCCTGCATATGTCAGTGTGAGAACATGTAGAAGTGACTGGCTAATGAGCTGGGATCAGAATGGAGATAGGGTTCTATTAGTCATGAACTCTAGATCACTTTATCTCATCTACCAAAGTCTAGAAAAAACAACAACATAGTAACTTGTTAAAAGGAAGTCTTGGGCCAAATGTCTCAATGGGTTATTTGGGGCCATGTGGAAGAAGGAGGAGGAGGAGGAGGAGGAGGAGGAGGAGGAGGAGGAGGAGGAGGAGGAGGAGGAGGAGGAGGAGGAATAGGAATTTGCTCAGAGCAAATAAAGCAAACCCAAACCTGTAACAACGATCAAGTCTAAAACTCCAAAACTCCTGCAAGCTCAAGGGCTTCAAGCTCAGGTACAATAATCATGGAGCAGGGTCCAGAGAGAGAAGGGGGAAGAGAAAGAGGGAGAGAGGGGGAGAGAGGGAGAGGGGAAGAGAGGGAGAAGGGGAGGGAGGGGGTAGGGGAGATGGGAGAGGGGAGAGGGAGAGAGGGGAAAGAGGGGGAGAGGGAGAGGGACTTTCCTTCACAGGACCTCCATTGTTAGAATACAGGCTCCCTCACCCCATTGTCTTCTCCTCCAATGAAAACCCATAGAAATGAATCTGAAATACAAGCTGTGTAGTGTTTAACAAAACATTTCCCTCCAGGTTTGGTTTTCTTATAGATAATGGAAGGAGAGGGTTAGAATAGGCCAGGCTCTTGAGTCACTAGCCTTCCAGAGAGCTGTGACTATGAGGTGGCTTACGAGCCTCCCCACTTCAAAATGTGGTGGGTGTTTACACTGAGTGGTACTGGTATTGAGCAAAGTCATGAGTCACTGAGGCACTCAGTTCCGACTGATGTATAGCTTTGACGTCTTACAAATTTCTAATGCGCCATCCTTCAAACTAATCCAAACAGTACAGAGGCCTGCACAGATAACAAGTTCCTAACATGATCACGTTCACAGGAGGAAAGAGCTTGGGAAACCATCTTAAGTTGTTTGTCTCCTATACCCTTTGAGAAGACTTGCTCCATATAGGTTCAACACCAGCAGAAAGCACAGGAAAGCCTGGGGCCCACAAGCTCAAATGGCCACTCCAACCATACATATATAACTCCCAAGGATCCAGAAAGAAACTGAACTGAGTGCTTGGTCCTCCTCAGCTGTCCTTGCTCCTGCTCTGCGTCACTTCTGCTGCCCTCCCTCTCCCTGCCCTCGCTCCCGCTCCAGGGCCTCACTCTTGCTGCCCTCGCTCCCTGCCCACCACTTTTCGCTCCCACTGGCCCTTGCTCTCACTCACTGTTTTACACCTTGTGCCTTTTTAAAAATTACACTTTTAGTAGTATTTTCACCTTATTCTTATTTTGTAAGTCTTCCATGTTTTTTCTTTCCTTGTACTTTCATCTAATTTTGGAGATGAAGTTTTCAGCTTTTGGGTAATCTTTATCTTTGTCCATTTTCTTGTTCCTTTGTTTCTCCTTTTTTCTTTCTTTCTTTCTTTCTTTCTTTCTTTCTTTCTTTCTTTCTTTCTTTCTTTCTTTCTTTCTTTTTTTGGTCTATTATACTCTGAGAAGATTCATTTAATTTATGTATATGTGTAATTCCCTTTCTCTCTCTCTCTCTCTCTCTCTCTCGTGTGTGTGTGTGTGTGTGTGTGTGTGTGTGTGTGTGTTCCTGAAGAAGACACCAAGAGTCCCCAGTGTTGAGGTTATAAATAAGTTATGAGGCCACAACAGGTGTGCTAAGCCTCTACAGTACTCATGCGTAACAGCTGAGCCATCTCTCCAGCCACAAGATGCTTTTACATTTTATTGTACTGCTTTTCATCTATTTAAAAAACAGCTTATATTTTTACCTTTTGTTGCTCATCTTACATTTAACCTGACTTTGTTTCTAAACTCTCATTTTGAGAAATCATTTCCCTTTCCTGCATTCCCTTACTAGCTTCCCTCACCTCCCGAACACTCTTCTCCTATATGCTCTCATTCATTTACTCTTCCTTCTCCACTTTTCCCTTCCCTCTTTATTCCTTTCCCTCACTCAGTTGCCATTTCCACAGTTACTCTGAATACATTTTGGCTTCACAGCACATCTACGATGGCAGTTGTTGGTGTATTTATTATTTTATTAGGTTTTTACACCTCTACTTCCCTTCCAACCTTTATTCCACCCTGATTTGTTCCACCCCCCAAGACTAGGTAGGAGAGAAAGAAGGTTAGAGGGGAAAGGGAGTGTAGATCTCTTTAGCCTGCTTCCTGCTGATTAGGATTGTGGGGTTCCTTGGGCCTGGTCCAATCTTCATAGTCAAGATATCTCCAACTTCCTTTGTGAAACTGCAACAACAACAACCAGGAGCAACAGCTGCTGCCGCCGCCTCCCCCCTCCCCCCTCCTCCTCCTCCTCTTCCCTTCTTCTTTGTCCTCCTCCCCTCCTCCTCCTCCTCTTCCTCCTCCCCTTCTTCTTCCTCCTCTTCCTCTTCCTCCTCCTCTTTTTCCTCCTCCTCTTTCTCTTCCTCTTTGTCCTCCTTCTCCTCCTCCTCCCCCTCCTCCTCTTCCTCCTCCTCCCCCTCCTCCTTTTTCTCCTCTTCCTTCTCCTTCTCCTCCTCCTTCTTCAGAGCACCTCCTGCCCTTCTCAGGACTCTGGCATTCATTCCCCTCCAGAGTCCCCTGAATTAAACTATCTGTTAAGCTATCTGCAGCTGGCAAAAATCATGCCCCTCCCAGAGCACAAGACAACCATAGTTAGCGGCTGTAGACAAACTGAAGCAGCCCCATATCCCATACCTGGGATTAAAACAAAAGCATAGTTACATAACATGACTACCGTTTTGTTTGTTTGTTTTTGTTTTGTTTTTGTTTTTTGAAGTTTTTTTGTTTGTTTGTTTTGAAGAAACCAAAATTCTCACTATAAGCACTGCCATTTTCTAATTTGTGGTCATCAGTGATATATTAGTGGGCACTAGCTCATTTGAAATAGAGTTTGTATGGTGCGGGGTTACTGCAACAGCATCTGTTGTCTCCTCTCTGGGTCACACTGAAGACTGGCCCTAAAGAATAGGCTGCTGATAATATTTGCAAATAAAACTGGAATATACCCAAACCAGCACATTCACAAACTGCATCATAGAAACACAGGCGGCATGAAAAAATGAGGCAACTGGACCCCTCCAAAAGACTCCCCAGCCACTGAATTCTCTTCTACTGAAATAGGTTAAAATCTGGATGAACTTTTCAAAATTAAAATGATTACCAGCCACGATGAAGACACAAGCAAGAGAATGGATTCAAATAAGGACTTGGAGACACAAGTTGGCAACATCAAAATGTCAGCAAAATCAATGAAAAAAAAAAAAAAGGAAAGCAATGTAGGTTTAAAAAAATCAATAACATGAAAGAAAAATTCAGCAAGGAAATTGAGTTTTGAAAGGAAAACAAAATAGGAATTTTGGAAATGAAACACCCAAAGAACCAAATAAATGTCGCCAACAGACGAGACCAAGCAGAAGAAAGAATGTCATAGAGGGAGAATCAGGATAAAATACTACATTCATTAAATGTCACATTCATTAAATACTATATTAATATCAAACAGCAATAAGGAAAAAATAAGTGAGCACGTTCACGGTTTATAAAGATTCTGAAATAAACTCGGGAGATGAAACCTGAGATACTGTGAGATAAAAGGGGGAATCTGGGATATAGACTTAAGACACCAAAGCAGAGTATTTCCAATCTAGAGAAAGAAGTGGATACCCAGTCATAAGAGGCATTTAGGATCTAGGGCAGGTGTGGGCAGAGAAGAACCTCTCCAAGGATATTAGTTAGTTAGGGTGTTAAAAGTATAAAGCAGTCAGGGAAGGACACCAACTCAACTAAAAAAGGCAACACATCAGCATAAATCAGACCTCTTCTGCACCCCAGAAAGTCAGGAAATCATGAAATAGTGCACATCCCTGAAAGTAAGTAACTGCCAACCAAAGCCACTACGTGCAGTAAAGCTATCTTGTAAAATTGATGGAGAAATAAGAACATGTCGCGGTAACACGAAAGAACCACAGCATTTCGTGACCATCAGTTCCAGCACTGAGGACAACACCTAAGGAATACGCAGGAGGGGGGCAAACCCATGGAGCCTTTAAAGCGGACCACATTCCAGGCCACAAAGCAAGCCTTAACAAATACAAAAGAAGTAAAATAATTTACTGTATCTTATAAGATCATATTGGAAGAAAACTCAGAATCAACAACAAGGCAGATGACAGAAACTACACAAAGACTTGAAGGCAGCACAGGAAGAATAACAAGGGGGCCAAGGGCGAAATCACGGAGGAAACTCAAGAGTTCCTAGAACCAAATGAAAACAGAAGCACAATTTACAAGAGCCCTTGGGATAACGCTAAGGTATTGATTGCTAAAAGAGAAGTTTACAATCCTGAGTACACACACACACAGACACAGACACACACACACACACACACTCACTCACACACGGGGGGGGGGGGGGAGAATTTAAAGTTTTAGAAAAACAATGAGAAGCCAAACCCAAAGCAGCGATGGAAAGAAGGGGCAGAGAGATGGCTCAGCACTTCGGAGCCCCGGTTGCTCCTCCAGACAACCAAGGGTCAGTCTCAGTATCCATGGCAGCTCACAAGCAACTGTAACTCTAGCTCCAGGAGACCCACACCCTCTTCTGGCCTCCATGGGCACCAGGCATACACGTGGTATACAAACATAGATGTAAGTAAAGCACCTATGGACATAAAGTTAATCTTAAAAGATAAGGGCAGAAATGACCGAAACAGAGAGTAAGCAGGCAATGCATAGTATCAGTCACACAAAAGGTGTTTTCTTTCTGTCAACAAGACTGAAAAACCAATTTAATAAAATGGGAGATGAAAGGGGAATATCGCAACAGATTCTAATGATATTTGGAGCACCTTTAAGGAATACTTTAAAAACATTAAAAAGATCCAGCTTCCTAGATACAGCCACCTACCAAAACTAAGCCAAGAAAATACACTACTAACTTGAACAGATCCATGACAAGAAAACTGAACTAATATTAACTGTGTCCATAAACGAATGAATGGGCAAAGAAGACAAGGTGGACATAGACAGTGGAACTGTATGCAACCATAAAGAAAAATAAAATCATGACATTTGCAGGGAAATGGATGGAACTGGTGATCATGACATTAAGTGAAATAAGCCATACTTGGACAAAGGCTGCACAAGAACATTGCAGACCATAAAAGAGAAGGAAGAGCAATTAAGGAAGCAGTGGGGTGGGGGAAGAGAGGCTGATAGAGGCTATGTAAGGCAAAGGCACAATGGGGTCTACCTGAAGGGATGAAGAGGACCAGCAAGAGTGGCAGGGAGGACGGGGAGGAGAGTGGAGAGGAGGAGGGGCAGGGGGGATGGTGGGGGAGGGGGATGAGGAGGGGGACGAATAAAGAGAAAATATCACGACACTCCGTAGGAAGATGCCTGTGCCAAAGTAAAAACGTACGCTTAAAAACAAACAAAGAAATCCAACAACCCCACTCAGGAGTCTATTCAGCTCTTCTTTCCTTCCACTCTCCAAGGGATGAATCTGTAGACGGGCTCACACTAAGCATTTGAGACACAGTCTTAGTTTACTCTTCTGTAAACATAAGTTACAGTGTATAAAATGGTTTAACTCAAAGGATATGAACTTAACACAAATTACCTTACTCATCCAAATCTCACACTGTAGCCAAATTTTCTAATCAGACCTCAACACCTGCAAGTCAATTTTCTTAAGTTAAATCTTGAAAGAGCAGCAGACAGAGAGGGGAGACTGTGCCCAGAGGTGGAGGACTCAAGATTATTGTTCTGTAACCCTAGAAATAGAGAATAGTCATGACCATTATCCCCCTCCCTGGGTGTGAATTGCCATTTCACAGGCTGTCACTGTCACTGTGTTTTAAGCCCCATGCCAACAGAGTTTCAACCACCCTCGGGCAGGCAAATGGCATCACAGGTCCTAAAGCCCTATCAGGAAATTTTTTTCTTTTAAAGACTGTTTTGGCCTCTCTTTCCATGAGACTCCCAATTCATATCCCTGGCCGTTTCAATTTTCAGTGAGAGGAGGTTCCTTCGTTAGCCTGTCTCTGAAACAAGCTGTGTATTTGGAGGCAATTTTCCTGGACTTGGCTGCCCATCCGTTTGCAGCGTGGTCCAGATAAGTAATCCTGCCACCTCAGTTGGCCTCCGAAAACCTGAGCCAGGAAAGTTCCTGACACATTTGGACTCTGGCTGGGATCACTGTCCAGCTTCCTGCAAACACTCCTGGGGATGTCAACACATTTTCCCATCTTCTCTCCTGTTTGCATTACACCCTGGGAGGACTTGCTTTAGGCAAGCATCAATATTTTGATGTGATGACATGATGAATGTCCACAGTCAGCGCTGACCGTTGCAATTTTGAGATACTAGAGCACAGAGGGTAAAAGAGGCAGAAGAAACAAGCCAAAGGCCCGGAAGAGAAGATGTCCTACTTAATCTCTCACAGAAAAAAGGTAGCTCGGCATGTCTGCAAATGAGGCATTTGTTTTCCTCCCAAGTGAGGTCTGTTTCCTGTTTCAGAGACAGATGTACAGAGAAGGAACTGAAGGGGCATCCTTGGGGACTCTTGCATTCAGTCACATGTATATGTCACCAAGTTCCCATGATTTAACATCTGCTGCGTATCTTCATGCTTTGAATACGTCTTAAATGTGACCTTTATCCAGTCCAGCACTGCCACACTGCCCTTCATCTTTAAACACCAGTAAACACTTCTGGTCTATTGTATATATTACATGATATATACATGTACACATATACACATGTACATATATACAATATGTACATATTGTATATATTATGTATATAATATACACTAACATATGATATACAATATTAGTATATATTATATGTTATATATAATTGTACATATAATACATTACATATGGTTATGTATATATAATATATGATACAATTTTTATAAGTTTACATTATCAAACAATACAAATTTAAGACAATTTGGCATCTTGGACCTTTTAGCACTTTGATGCTGCTGTAGGCATGGCAGCTTTCCTTTGGTTGAGACACATATGATCTTTCACTTTCGCTCTTTCTGTATCCTTATTTTTAAGATATTTCTCTTATGAGCATTGCTTTCTTTGCAGGTACTGTGTAGTATTGCTGTACCTTATAATCTTAAGGCCAACAATCTTAAATTTTAAAAGTGTTTTACACATACTAAAATTGCTAAAAATAATAGATGGTATTAATGCAATTTTTTCCTACCTGTTACGTTAATCAATTTCATAACTTTTTGGTGATATAGAGAGTCACTGTGCATCTTGGACTTATTACAGTATAATATAAGTTATAACGTTTGTCAATTCTGGCATAATAAAAGGACCCTTGAGCATCTTGACTTTATTAACCTTCTTTCTGACTTCCCACCATCATCATGTATTTTAATTCTGTGTCTATAAAACCCAGATCGTATTGATTTAACCATCAATAGTCATGTAGATGTGCTTACACAGTTATGCCTCCTTTGAAGCCCATTATTTCCACATTTATATTTATTCTTATGCGCCATCAATTTCCTTCTGCCTGAAGACCTTCCTGGTTTAGTTCCACTTAGCACATGCTGATTGCAGGTTCTTCGAGAAACCACAACCATCTAAGGTTCTGGATAATAGGTAATTTAAGAGGCACTGTGAGGAATGGGCTGGCCTAATTGTGTCACGATTATGCAATTAAGATAGTCCAGACATGGAGAATGCTATAGGCCAATTAGCCAAGGATCTTCAACAGATAAGGTCTAAGAAAAGATGGACAGAGAGCGCCGCGGTAGATTGAAAGGGACTCATAGCATATCATATGTTCATATGTCAACATATTTTCAATAAGCTAGACTATGGAGCCTAGAGAGATGTGTGTGGTAGGGGAAGGAAAGGGTCCTGGAGGTTAAGAGAAAGAAAAACAGGAAACGGCCATGTAGGCTAGTCCATATCCATGACTGTAGTGTGCAGGCCTTATATGAACTTGGGGACTGATCCTCTCTCTCTCTCCTAGACCCTTCCTTTCCCTATTCATTGAAGCCATTACTGTCTAGGTGTTTTAAAACACCCAATCAGAATGTATGTGGGCACACACAGGAGACAAAGACACCAAAACTATAAAAGCCTCATCCTTGTGATATCTGGAGTGCTCTAGAGTCCAGATACTAA
This sequence comes from Uromys caudimaculatus, assembly GCA_028551405.1. Lineage (NCBI taxonomy): Eukaryota > Metazoa > Chordata > Mammalia > Rodentia > Muridae > Uromys > Uromys caudimaculatus. The sequence goes on along the minus strand of JAPYYD010003792.1, from coordinate 2,661 downwards.
TCTATTAGAGATCTAGTAGCCAGTATCAAAATCTACTTCCCTGTCAAAGTAGCCTTGAGGTCCTGTTTCTTGAGCTAGAAAGCCTGTAGTATTTTGAGTAACAAAACTATAAATACAAGAAAGAGATCACAAGTCTAAGCACCATAAAAAGGTGAAGGTTGCCTGTGGGAAGGGAAATGCAATCTGATCAAGATAGCCTGCAAGAAAAGGTTTCCGAGCAGCTGAAAACACTGCTTCTCCTTGGTGGTTTTGCTGTGTTTGTCTTAAAACAGAAGTTCTTAACCTATAGGTCATGGCCCCTTTGGAAATGGACAGATCCTTTCCCGGGAGCTGCCTAAGATCATCTGTTTATCAAATATTTATATTAGGATTCATAACAGTAGCAAAATTACAGTTATGAAGTAGCAACAAAAATAATTTTATCATTGAGGGGTCACCACAACATGAGGAACCATAGTAAGGGGTCGTGACAGTATTTGGAAGGCTGAGAACCACTGTCTTAAAACAATGTAACTGCTTATTTGTTTCAGGTAGTTTCTGTATCTGTGTTTTATGTCATACAGAAATTGGAGAATAGTAAATATTACAATCTCAGTTTGGCAGGAATATTTTTATCTTAGAATGCCATATCATCATCTTCGATGTCTATAACTTTTCTAAGAACTCTGATGTAGACTCTATGAGTCTCTGCAGAGGACACGTATTTGTCTCCTAGTCACTCTTAAGAATGCCTTTCTTTGTGTGATGCTTCTGTGAGTACAGGCTCTTGCTACAACTGCCCATGCAGGTCTCCAATTCCTGATTCTCCTCCTCAGCCTTCTCATCAGTGGGAACGCAGGCCTATGCCACAAGATCTCTCTCTCTCTCTCTCTCTCTCTCTCTCTCTCTCTCTCTCTCTCTCTCTAGTTTTCAATACTTTCTTATTTGTCATTGATTACAGAATGCCTGTATCTGAAATTTGGTATCTTTTATCAGTTTTAGAAAATTCTCTACCAATATTATTTCGGCCCATTTGTTTTTCTTCTTCCTTATGAACTGTGTATATGACATTAGTGCTTATCGTATTGTAGAGATAATTCTTGTACAACAAAAAGACACTTCATTTGAACGTATATGTTCAAAATGACCCAAAAATCTCACCCTCTCCTTTCTGATTTTTATGACTTTTTTCTGCTGTCACTCAGTCTGGGTATTTCTGTTGACCTCTATTTTGGTTTATTATTTTTCTTTTCAGCTTTGTGCAAACTCCAACTTCTAATTCATTTATTGAGTTTTAACTTTCATTTGTTCTATGCACTAGTTCTGGAATTCCTTTCTTATTATTTTTATGGATTTCAATTTTCCACTGAAATCCTCTATCTTACTATCAATATTGATTTTTTTTTTGATTTTGGGACAGGTTTCTCTGTGTAGTCCTGGCTGTCCTGGAACTCACTCTGTAGACTGGGCTGGCCTCAAACTCAGAAATCCACCTGCCTCTGCCTTGCAAGTGCTGGGATTAAAGGCATGTACCACCACTGTCCGGCAATATTGATAATTTTAACACGTACTTGAAATTAGTGTCTGGTAACTCCAATATGCACATTAATTTAGTCAACGTTCTCTTGCTATGAAGAGATACCATGACCACAACAACTCCTATGAAGAAAAACACTTACTTGGGGCTGACTTATAATTCATCAGTTTAATCCGTTGTCATTATAGTGGCTGGTTTTGTGTGTCAACTTGACACAAGCTGGAGTTACCACAGAGAAAGAGGCTTCAGGTAAGGAAACGCCTCCATGAGATCCAGCCGTAAGGCATTTTCTCACTTAGTGATCAAAGGGGGAGGGCCCCTTGTGGGTGGTACCATCTGTGGGCTGGTAGTCTTGGGTTCTATAAGAAAGCAGGCTGAGCAAGCCAGGAGAAGAAGCAAGCCAGTAAGTGACATCCCTCCATGGCCTCTGCATCAGCTCCTGCTTCCTGACCTGCCTGAGTTCCAGTCCTGACTTCCTTTGGTGATGAACAGCAATGTGGAAGTGTAAGCTGAATAAACCCTTTCCTCCCCAACTTGCTTCTTGGTCATGATTATTGTTCAGGAATAGAAACCCTGACTAAGACAGTCGTCAGGGGGAGCATGGGAGCATGCAGGCAGACGTGGTGCTGAAGAAGGAACTGAGAGTTCCACATCTGGATCTGCAGGCAGCAGGAAGAGAGGCACTGGAACTGGATTGGGCTTTTGAAATCCCAAAGCCCACTTCCAATGACACACTTCCTCCAACAAGGCCACACCTCCTAATTCCTCTCAACTAGTGCCAGTCCCTGGTGACCAAGCCTTCAAAGATATGAGCCTATGGGGGCCGTTCTTATTCTAACCACTATACCCATGTTATCTGTATCTGATATGAGTCTGTTTCTATTGTCTTAAAATGATTCTTGGCTATTTGACAGATTAGGTACCATCCTGTCCCGCGCACCTCTCACCAGCAAGAAGACACGCGACACGCAGGCCTCGTCTGCAGTTCAGCTTTATTCAGCCGTTGATGGAGGAGGAACCCCCACCCCAGAAAACAGCTCCCTTATATAACCCAATAAGCGGTGTGGCACAGCCTGATTGGTGGCTTCAGCTCGTGACCTGATTAAAGAGGAGGAGCCTGCACTTGGCATACACTTTGGCGCCCT
>JAPYYD010003790.1:0-13758 GCA_028551405.1 Uromys caudimaculatus | reverse complement strand
TTTTTTTAAAAATTACTGTACTTTCTTAAATTCCTGTGTGCTTTGCAATAGGAATAATAGGGACTTTGTTCTCTTAGAAAAGATAGTAACACAAATACGATAATATACATGTACTTCAGTAGTAGCCTGGTTCATGTTGACATCTTGGTTGAAATTGGAAGTACAATACCTAAGATAATAACAATTGAGAAAAAATATTTTAAGACAAAGTGGAGCAAATCAAACTCTTAGGAGCCTTGAATCTCAAAATCATCAATTTACTATAATACAAATAAGGAAACCTTAAAATTGAAATATAAAGATTACAACATTGACCAAAGAATTTCTTTTCTACACAAAATATGACCCAGCAGTAAAAAGCAAACCACTTTTCCTTTTCCAGTAAAACAAATGGTAAGGGTTTGATAATAAAATAATTTTGAATATAGCCCAACTAAATTTACCTATCACTCAGTCAGAAAGTTTTATCATAATTTAGTGTTCAGGCTACTTCTAAAGCTTGTTTTTAGTCCTGCGTTGGATTTCTTATCTGATCTACATAGTATTCAAGGGGGAGCCTCATTAGCCAAATAATTCTCCGACGCTGCTCAGTTTCCAAGATCAGATAAGGTCAGACGCATTCAGGGTTGTGTGGCTGGAGACTAACTCCACTTGTCCTGATTCCCTAGGTACTTCTAAAACATTTCCAAGGTCAAGTTAATGAGCTGCAGGGTAAACAGGAATCCCTTGCAGTTTCTCAAGTTCGAGAAGAAATCCTACAGAAACAGGTAAGAAATAGCCAAAATACTGCATTAAACAAATTTTCTTAGGGATCAGTTATGTTCATATTTATGTATAGATTTTTTTTCAAACAAATGCACATACTAACATAACCTAGAAGTCTTTGTCACATATAGAAAATTCATTAGTTAACTTAATAATAAGTCTGCTTTCTAAAATGTAATCAGTTTAAAAATGAAAACCCAAATCTGTTTTAGTATGACTTACACAGTAGAAGCCTCAGATGACTTTAATTGGTAGCTCTTGTAGCTTTACTATGCGTAGTACAGGGTTCCTAAGCAAAAGTGTTAACAAAGCCACCCCCTAAAGATTCAGAGCTCCTTCCCCAAAGGCCTGGGACATCCATCTGACAACCTGTTTCTCCATGGCTGCTGAGGATGGTGGTATTTATGGTGACTTGTTCCAAGTTACTGTGGAAAGTAGGCAGACTCCAGACAGACCTACAAGTGCAATCACAGCTGTCCTTGGGGGGACTCCAGACAGACCTACCAATACAGTCACAGCTATCCCTGGGGAGGGACTTTAGCAGCGCCAACCCAGCAACAAAGTCTGAGAAGCCAAAGGCCCCAAAGTAGGCCTATAGCCAGCACACAAAATACTGTTTGTCAGTATCCCTAGTTGCTCTCTTAAACTGCCTGACACAAGCCATCATGTCCCTCTAGCTGGCAGAAACCAGCATTCTCATTTGTCCCAAGCTATCAGAACATGAGAATAAAAAGGAGTAATGTATCCATTTGTAAAAATTGTTAAACCCCCCTGCCCCCCAGTCGTTTACCCTGACTCGAGTAGCAAGGCTTATAAGACCTGTTGTGACCTCTGCCTGTGAGTCTCCTCCAGCAGATGGCAAAAATGACAACTAAACCGTGGCTTCTCAAGAGCCTCAAGATCCACAGCTACATGCCACATGCAACAGATATCAAAGAAGTGAGTTTTACATTTTGTTTTCCTTCTGACAATCGGAATTTGTAAAGGAAGGGACAGTGAAAGACTTTACCTTCCCCTCTCATCTGAGAATCCAGCCATGCGGCTCATGCCTGTAAGCTTAGCACTCTGTAGACTGAGGCCATCCCAGGTTACATCCAGAGGGAGGTCTTTTTTCAAAAAGCCAGAGAGAGAAAGGGATGAATGGATGGGGAAAATTGACTTTAGTGAGAATTCTTATGTTAAACTGGCTGCTGCCAGTTTTCCTAGGATCCCATCCACAGGTTCCAGGAAGAGTTAAGTTTCCCAGAAAGCCTTGTCTGAGTCTCTAGAAACTGTCAAGGAAAATAATGTCCATTAGTTCTGTGAGTGCTTAGCTGAGACAGGCTCCTGTAACAAACAACAGATTAATTAGATTCAAGAAAAGCAAACAAGTTGATTGGCACTCACGGTACTGAGCAAGCAGGAAAAAACTCAGTAGAAAGTGCCTGTGCAGTGGCTTAGAGTGCTGCCTTCAGCAAGTAAATCTGTGTGGACACAGCGGGACACAGAAAAGCCACTGGATTTCGGGGGGGGGGGGGCAGTAAAAAGAAGTAAAGGGAAGAAAACTTTCAGAGGTTTGATTTCAGACTCATGTGATGTCTTCTTCACTGGCTGATAGGAGTCAAGCTGTTGCCAGGAAAAGATCCTGCCTTAAACAGAAAAGGGGGCATGGAGAGCCTTTCTATCTGCCATGCCGTGGTTATCATCCACTGAAAAACCTGTCAAAGGGGTACATCTTGGGAGTTAGCTTCCTGAAACACTGACAGCCAGCATACTGTGTCAGCAGGTGCAGTATCACTAGGCACAGGCTTCTCTGGTAAAGCACTGCTGCTCATTGGTTGAAGGACCCTTTGATTTCTAGGAAATTAAAATATAAGCACACACACACACACACACACACACTAGGAAATTAAAATATAAACACACAGACACACACACACACACACACACGCTTGCATTTCATTGCTCAAGAAGCACACAGACTCTTGTTAGCCATAATCATTAAGCTTATAGGACCTCACTGAACTGAAGTAAAGCTTTTAGAACAAGTAATGGCAGGAAATATATGTTTATGTTTGCAGGGCCAAACAGCAAGGTCATTTAACCCATTTATCTTCCTGTTGATCTTTCTTGTTAATTTATTGACACAGTGATGATTAAGGCAGTTCTTAGTTTAAGAGTAGCCAAGATATTTGAAAATAGAAAATACTATTTTACTGTTTTCTGCTACTATAGAAGCTTCCTGAGGATTGATAACTTATCAAAAAGCATTGTTAATGCAAACATCCAAGAACATCATGTCAGTAGCTGATGGAGCATTTATACTACATATCCCGTGGTAGAAGATGAGGGCAGGAGAGGGCCAAGCATGCTTTTCTAATAGTCTATTTCCAAAATAACTTACCCGCTCCTTCACTAACAACTTCCACCCACTCATGAACTAGGGAGGACACACGGCAAGCTAAGCGGTGTGTGTTGAAGCCTCGTCCCTCTAGGCCTCCATAAGTCACTGTCTGCTGATAGAGATCCGATATGCTCTGCGTGTGGACACCTGCTGCCGCTTATGATGGAGTTCATTTACTGGAGCTGCTGTGGCACTGCTAATATCTGAGGCATTCCATCTCAATTTGAAGGGAAAATGAACTGTTCCCACTTCTGAACTCCAGGAATTATCTAAGCTAAACTATTCCCATGATAAACTAGGCAATGACAGAGCCCGGCTTCTCTGCTTCTCTCAGGAGGCACAGGCCTGTGAGCTGTTACCCAGCATTCACCCGAAAGCAGCCCATTCATGTATTTTACTTTGTATTCTAGTTGCTCAGGGAAAAATTAAATCCCTGTCATTTTGCATAGCCACAAATGAAGGTACACTATACATCCTTAAGCAGTGGTTAATTCGATTAGATCTTTTGCTAGTTTATATTTGTATAAATACTTTATCAGGACCATCAGAAGTCTGTGACTTAGAAGATTTCAAAATATAGTTGAAGCAAATACCCTCAGTGTCCTTGGGAGTTTACCTCTCCCGCTTAGGGTGCTAACGCCAGGGGCTCCCTATGAACGGCATGTCCATCCCAAGCCTCAGGACCTGACAGCATTCCCACCCGGGTCCCATTTATTAGGAATGTGACTACCGACACAAGTACCAACCCCACCAGCATTTTTCCCTGTGACCTGAGAACGTCCCCATCCATGTTGTGCAGCTCAGGACCGTAAATAGCAGACACAAGCCCTCACAGAACTTACAACTGCTTTCATGAATCTTCAGTCTAGACTCTGGAGGTGCTCACAGGCAATGCTGACACAGTCACTGCCAAGGAACTCACAGAGACTGCACTGTAAGATCATCTACAGCAAAATCCGAATCATCAACCCACCCGATCCCCCGTCACATCTGACTGGAGGAAAAAGAAGCTTCCCTGTAAAAGCTACTCCTAAAAATTGGGGAAGACAGCTACACTGGGTTCAGTGGCCCCAATACCAGAACATAAGAGACATGGAACAGTATACCTCTACAGAAACATAATTGTCCAGAATTCCCACTTTGAAAGAAACTTATACAATGCCTAGAAAATAATTCAAACTAGTGATCGTAAGGAAATTCATGCAAGAGAATATAGGAAACTAGAACAAAAGAAATGAGGACAATTCCAAATATGAATGAAAATTTTAACAAAGAAATAAGAGAACATAAATGAAAGAGGAGGTAGACTGTGAAGCCAGTGGAACACCATTACGTGAACCAAGGTTTGCATGGCGGGAGTTGCAGAAGGAAAAGAAACAAGCATTAAAAGTATGTTGGACGGCTGTTTCCCAAATCTTCTAAGAGATCAAAGGATTCCCCCCCCCCCCCAAACTAGATTCAGCAACAACAAAGACCTTCACTGGGGCATATTACAATCAATCTGTTAAAAGTAAAGACGGAAAATTCTAAAATTCTGAGTTTTTCAAGACGAAAGCATCAAATTACCAGGATTTAAAAGAAATCCCAGTAGATAGAAATATTTCTGGTAGTATTTCTGGTGAACTCTTTTAAAAAACTCTTTAAAAGTGACTTAAAAGAATTCAGTAAAGTTGCAGGATATAGAATTCAATATACAGGGCCTAGAGAGATGACTCAGCAGTTAAGAGCACTAGCTGTTCTCCTAGACCTGAGTTCAAATCCCAGCAGCCACATCTACAGTCTGTAACTCCACCTCAGTGACACAATCTGGGTGAAGCACCCTCTCACTGAAGTAGAGTAACTACTAATTATTCATATAGCTGAGACTTTGGTTGACATTATTTTATAGCTACTGAGCATAGGTTAAATATTCAGTATATACTAATATTAGATGTTAGAAACTAGAAGCTATAAAAATCACCACTGTCGTTATCCCCTTTCCTATTCCCACAGGGGTACAAACAGGATGGAGGTACAGTCATTTGTGTGTAGATGAATGTGATTTTTAAGTGTAAAAATCTGTCTTTACCTAAGAGTTTATTTAGATAGATTTTTCTGTTGGTACAGCTCCATTAGCTGTTTCTTACACTATTAAACAAGACTGACAATAGAAACAAGTGTGTATTGTTCCGTCTGAATGAACTGTGCTAAGAACATGGGTTAGTTTACTTGATGCTAATCATAACCAAGGTGTGAGCACTGTTTTTTTCCCATTATAAAGATGAAATGTATGCCAAGAAAATGAAATAATCTTACTGTTGTTACTAGTCAGCATACAGAAGAAATGCTGCACTGGACCCAGCAGTAGTAGAAAAATTGAGGTTCTAGAAATTCTGAGGACAAAGGAAAGTCTCTTGTGGACCTTAATTTTGTGGCTCAGACAGTAAATGAGTGTAAATGTAATAAGCTGAGGCTGCTGTCTCAAAGGCTTGGCACTAACGCGCTGTGGATTGTCAGTCGTCTTCTTTAAGATTCCAGTCAGTGGCATCCACCATGGGAACCCTGCCACCCACCTCTGAGGAGTTCCCTCACCCTGCAGACCCTTGTCCTCCTTAGAATTCTCATTTACTTTTGGCTTCCAAAGACCAGGCATGGGCTACAGGTATTGTATTGCACAAGATGACAATGACTTAGGATGAAAAATCATTTTCCATCCATAAAAAGTTGGTGAGAAACTAGTGATGTAGCTCAGAGGTAAAGTAGTCACACTGGGATACATGAGGCCCCTGACACTCCCAAAAATAAGTTTACAAATTGAAGTATTTGACCATCCATTCTGTATATAATTATGACCCTGTCAACGTTTTGTTCAGTCATCATGCCTGCGGGTTTTTCCTACATACTTCTTAGTCGCCATTGTGCATACATACCATGTATGTGCCCAGCAGGAGCCTCTCCCTAAGCCTTCTCAGACCTCCGTGGTTCAGAACTACCTGTTTCTATGGTGACTGTGACACCATCAGGATGTCTCTCATTTAAGACACTTAGACTGCCTCTGATTTAATATGCCTTTGTGCTCACCCTTTCCCTGCTAATTTAGGGAGGATGGAGGAAGTGGTATTGTTATTAGATGATAGGTATTTTATGTAAAATGTGATAGAATGTGTCAATTTATCCATCTTCATTTTCTTATTATTCCCTTTGCCATAGCAATTAGCAAAACCAAATCTCTGATAGAACTTCTTGCTATATGATAGGAAAAATACAGCTAATTGCTTCACTATAAAATCTCTCAAACCCCTCCATTTTATTCCTAGTTCTAAAAAAGTAGCTTCATTTGCTCTGTGGTGAGAAATACAGGAGCTGCAATGACTAACCCCATGGAGGCAAGGACTGTGCCTTCACACACGTGCGCGAGCGCACACCACCACCACCCCTGCCTCATTCTCTTCTGGCAAGCAGATCTTTATCTGTGGAGCAAATTATCAACATTATAAAGTGATATAGGGGTCATCAAAGAATTAGAGATAAAATTACCGAGTTCTTTCTGTGCGTTGAACACTGCAGTGCTGCCTGACTGCACTATATTTTACCATAAAGCTTACTAGCACATTAAAGCTGAAGAAAGCACCCAGCTCACTTGAACCCCATAACAGAAATGAGAGGGAAGTAGACCCCATCTGGAACCAATTAGAATGGAAGGTCAGCTCAGCTAGAAGCCCTTTACTGCTTGGGTATGAGAATGGAGGTCATTCATTTCTAGATAAACCCAAGGTGCCACTTGAAAAGCCTTCTACAAATACTCTTGATTTTTGAGATTATCTATTTGAAAATAATTGTTTCCTTGTGACTGTGGTTTTTCAATTCCTACTTCAATTTTAGATTACAAAACTCTTGGAAGAACTGAAAGAAGCCAAAGAAAACCACACACCAGAGATGAAACATTTCATGGGCTTAGAAAGGAAGATCAAGCAGATGGAGATGAGGCATAGGCAGAGAGAGCAGGAACTCCAGCAGGTAAAGCAGGGGTGTGGTCCGTAAGCTACTGCAGCGCCTTGCCTAGCTGTGGCTTTTCCATCCCTACTTAAAGTTCCCTTGGTGTTCCCATTGTCTTTTATTTAATGTATGTATTTTGTGTATATGGCTGTTTTGTATTCATGTCTGTCTGCATTCTAGAAGAAACATCAGATCCCATGGGACTACAGTTACAGATGGTTGTGAGCTGCCATGTGCTGGGAATTGAACTCAGGACCTCTGAAAGAACAGCCAGTGCTCTTAACCACTGAGTCACCTCTCCACCCACCCCCTCATTATCTTAAGGCACTAATCCTGTCAGCTCAGGGCCCCATCAACACAACCTAATTTAACTTATTTCCTCACTCCAAATAGAGCCACACCAGGGTTAGAGCTACAACATGGTTTTGAGAGATGATGGGACATTCAACCCTTAACAGATAGTGAGAGATTTAGATAAACCTTTGGAGACAAAAAAAAAAAAAACAAAACCACATTAAGCTTCCTGGTTGGTCTGAGTTTCCCCCAAGAGGCGTGAGTATGCTAGGTAGCATTGCCCTCTCTTTAACACTGCTAAATGTTCCTCATTTCCACCACGGCTTGGAACATTAATGTGAATTTTCATATTTTCAGATAATACAGCAGACACGCCAAGTAGTAGAAACTGAGCAAAACAAGGAAGTTGAGAAATGGAAAAGACTTGCACAGTTAAAGAATCAGGAGCTGGACAAGTTCCGAACAGAGCTGGACGCCATACTAGACGTTCTGCGGGAGCTGCACCGACAGGGCGTGGTTGTCCCAGTGGCTCTTGCAGGTGAAGAGAACACAGCAGAATTTTAGTCGGCACTTGGATCCAAGTGACCTCGTTGGAAGACAGATGAAAACGTGCCCGCTGTCGGGACAGCCACCACACAGCCATGTATGACCACCACCAGAGTAACATGTCAGAATAAACTGCCGTGAACCAACAAGGGAAGAACACACATCTTGATTTATCTCACTGAAAACCATTAAACACTTGAGATGACTTCTGAGCAGGTTCCATAACGTCAGAAGACCACGACTAGCAAGGTTTACGGTGACAGGGCTCACTCCCCGGCTGCAGTGGAAGAAGGGAGTGCACATCCTCTGCCTCATTTTACAGATTGAGTTACTTCACATTTTCTGTCTGACAGAAAGTCAGCTTTCTCATGAAACAGGTGGATGAATGAGAGTCTCGTGCTGGGGCCAGTCCATCGCTGGCAGCTGAGCTGGGGCATCCTCAGGAGTTTAGATGACAGTTGTAATCTGTACAGGGAAACAGCAAGTTCTCAGGGTCTTTTGCACTTGATATAAAGTGATGAGTAATGGCACAGTTTGATGTGCTCGTTACTGGAAGTGGAATCTAACAAACGACAATCTGAATTTTTGGCAGCTCTTAAGTATTTAAACAGTATACAAAGTTTTTTCTTTTCTATTGAAAAATATTATGTCCATTAGAAAAAATAAAAATGTGCTTAAAATAGCTAGTTTATTTTATATTCCCATTTGTAAGAGTTGGTCAGGCGTGTGTGTGATTTCTGTACATGAAAGCTGCTGTCAATTGTTTTCAAGTCTCTCTCTGGAGGTGGAGCTGTCCATGGAGACACACGTGTCTGCACTGGGTGCTCCTGGTGCTCTGTGTAGAAGAAAGAGGTGGCTGATATGAAGACACCTGAGCTCCAGGCGGTATGGCAAGAGCTGCACAGTGAATTCTAATTTTTAGTCAGTTTAAAATGTAAAACAAAACTGTGAACTAAGTCTTTAGAGGATATTTTACATTAGTAGCACATCTTGATTTAGACGACATTCCAACTGCCCATGTCAGTAAATGCAGTCCTGAAATACTTGCAAAGTAGAATGTTTCATAAGGGACGGGTGAGCAAGTCTTAGTGAACTCATGAGCAAGGATTGTAAAGTAAATCACCTATTAAATAGAAGGAGAGTAATTGTCCCAATGCCAACATTTTATAATGTATTTTCTTTCTGAGAGGAGAGTATAAAAGCATTATCATTTTCAATTTTTTCATGTACGACATTTCAAATAATTTGTAATACAGATAACTCATTTTATTATTTAGGTGGTTTGTGTTTATCAGTATATTTGCTATGAATCCATAGTTTCCAGCCCCCTTTGTCCTTCTGACTGAGTCTATATATGAGCCATTAAGAGAACAAAGCTGGTTCTAAAACACAAGGAAAACTTGCAGAAAGGGTCAGTGTTGACTAGGTTAAGCCAAGTCCAAATGCAATATTTCTGTGCCCTGCAAAAACATTTTGCCTTGAGGAATGGAGATCAGTATATGCAGGAGCTGTTGCAATCATGCTAGCCTCGGCAACCTTAACCATTCTAGCCTTGTAAGCTGGGGCGGCTGCAGCTGCTTAGAAACGCACAAGAGAGGGTGGTGTGGCTTAACACACAGATGGCTCCTAATGAGGGGATGGGGTTCAAAAGGCCCTGTGTGCTTCCTTTGTGAATTAGGCCTTAAAGGTCTAATTCTCTGTTGGGTGGAGGCATCCGAGCTTTATTGATGCAGATGTGTTTGGAGACTGAGATGGCCTAAGAGGGTGAGGGACTGGTGACGAGCATGGAACTCGGTTTTCTAGTCACAGTCATAGGATGGGGTGCTGCTTGGGGAGGAATGTGACCCTACAGTTAGGGATGACATGGAGTGAGGCTGCGATGGAGCTGAGAATGGAGCTGCTGGATTCCAGGGAGCTCTTTCTTCCTTTTTGACAGTACAGGGAATCTGGCCCAGAACACCCTATATGCCAGACAAGAGCCCTTTTTTTATTTTGAGAGAGTCTTGCTGCATGACCCAGGTTTAACTCAAACTTAAAATCCTCCTGCCTCAGTCTCCTTAGTGCTAGGGCTGTGTATCACCCAAGTGACCTTTTGAAGAGTACTTGGTGGTAGTGGTGGTGGCAGTGGCGGCTGTAGGTTTGAGACAGGATCTCATCTAATCTAGTGCTGCTATTTGAACTCAGGGCTTTGTGCATGCTAGTCAAACACTCTGTTGACTAAGCTACATCCCTAACTTTTGAGCTCTCTATTCAAAAGTGAGCCAGCCGTGACAATCTTTCAGGGTATTAGTTAATGGGATTAGCCTTGCATTGACAGAAATATTAATGGCTTCTCCTAGGTAAGGTCTCCTAGGTGAGGCAGGTGCTGAGCCAGACAGTGCTCATTTAACTTGAGGCAGAGAGCCACCAACCCTGGTAGTTTCTACACCTGTAACTGGGATTTTAGACCCAGTTCCCAAAGCTCCCAAAGGTAATCTTCAAACCCACAAGGAGGTGTGGATTTTCTAATTTATACCGGTAGAATCCAAGGCAATTGATACTGAAAAGAAAGGCATATGACACAGGAAGGAACATTGAGTTGTACCACACCAAACATCCGGACATACAGTCACAAACGCAGAGGTTCTGAATAAAGAGCCCATCAGGCTGGGGGTGTAGCTGTCAACAGAATGCCTGTCTAGCACGCACAAAGCCCTCCCTGGTTCAAATCCCAGCGCTGGACTAGATGAGATCCTGTCTGAAAACTAAACTCTGCATAGTAAAGAGTTAGAAAGGGCTCCTAACACTTTGACTGAAACATGGATCAATCAAACTGCAGACCTTTAGGGGATGTTACCATGTAATTGGCAGTTAGCTATCAGTATACGGCAAGGGTCCAGGAGACCACTGTGCCAGCCTCCACATTTAGGTGTGTTAAACAGACTGCTTCCTGTGGGACATTTTTTTCATCCTGATAACTGACAGTCCCATTTGGATTAATTCCAAAGGGAGAGAGCGTACATGGTTGCTCTTTGCCAGCAAACCTTCTGTTTGATAGTGCTCTAATAATCGCCCTAGCAGTTCACAACGCCATGTCTCCATTCAGGGCCTGAAAAACAATGCAGATCCCCTTCTTCTGACCAAAAGTGATTCTGACAGGGTGTGTTAGAAAGAATTAAAGAAAAATATATATGAATGTGTAAGAATAGTGATGTTCTGCCAGGAAGAGCCTTCTAATGAGCCTCAGCAAAGCCCTGGTCGCCTCCACTGCTTTTCTATACGGCATTTTAAATTTTAAGAAGTGGCATTGTAATTATTCTCTGCCCTTTAGTATTGCAAATTAAAATAAGCAGTTATAGTCCTTGCCTTGCCCTTAGCCCATTACCTGCAAAACTGGAGTGTTACCAGGAACATGGAAGATAGGCACTTGATTAGGTCGTCCTGGATGACCTTCAAGCCTAATAGTTTTTTAACTCCTAATAGTTTCACAACTCTTAAGAGAAAACTCATTGCCGCAGAAGTAAGTGCCTTCGAGGCAATGATTACTCTGCCATAGCATTTTACACAATTAAATAAACTAAGCTTTCTCTATATGAGATTTGGGTTTCGTGAAACAGCATCTTGCTGTGTGAAACAAGATGGCCTTGAACTCTTGGCGTTCCTCCCGTCTCAGCCTCCCAAGTGCTGCCATTATAGGCAGGCCATTCTTGATTTAAAATCTAAATGCTGTGGGCTTTTCAAACCATTAACTGAGATTGTATTTGGAACAAAGTTCTGCGGATGCTTTTCTCTTTTGACACATAAATCAGCCTGTGAGTAATCACCCTTGTCTAAGGATTAGTGGCGTGATACAAATAAATAGGCCTCTCATAATCTCCCCAGAAGTAGTGAGAGCAGAAAGACAAAAGAGAGGCATTCATACGTGAGCTTAGCTTTGTGCTCACAGGAGACATCACCCAGGTGAGTGTCACAGAGCAAGGTGAGAAGGCTGGTGCAGCGATGGAGCCTCCTGTGGTTTGTAGTCAGTATAAATAGTTTAAGCTCCACAAAAGGCAGCCTCAACTCATAACCATGCTCCACATCACTGGGAAAGATGACCAAAATTCCAAACAGCAACAGGCTTCCAAGGGCAGGGGCACACCTGCAGCTGCTCCCAAAGGAGGGCCAAAACAGGGCTAGGGAGAAATAGAGTAACTCAGAGGCAGGGACCAATACCCTGTGGCCAGATGCTTGATAGTGCTAGGATCAGATTCCTCCAAGAGAATAGCAAATAATGATCCCACTAGTCCTGAAATTTCAATAGCAGCTATAAAGGCAGAGAAGTTGAATAATTAGCTGAACAGTGCTAAATATGTTAAGTGCCCCTAACATGCAGGAAATTGAAGTTAGGTCCAGTTCTTCTCCCCAGCCCCGTGCTCCCAGAAGTAAGACTCAGACTCCAAATATATTTACAAATACCTGGCCTGATAGCTAGGCTCTTCTCTGACTAGATCATACCTTAGATAACATTCATTTTAACCTACATTCTGCCGCATAGCCGCTTACCTGTGCTCAGGTCCCATGCCTCCATCTCACACCTTCTCCATCGTCCCATATCTGGATTTAGGCCAGAATTCTTTTTCCTCCTGGATGTCCCACCTTCCATTTCCTGTCTAAACCATAGGCCATAGGCATTTTAATTGACAGGTGATGCATCCATACACTACACAAGATATTCTCTGTACAGTAAATTGGCTGTCTTGCATAAACAGAAGTGGAAAAGAGACAAGGTAATTAATTCTTTGTGGAGAAACAGACTGGTAAATACTCAGCTAATGCCACGTTTACCCACTGAAGGACAAAGGACCAATCCAAAAGTAGATTTTTTTTTTTTTTTTTTTAGGCTTAGAATATAGAGTCTACTGTGCTACCATGAATGTGCCCAGTCTTGTCTGATCTTGGAGGCTTGGCATCAGGCTAGGTTAATTCTTAGGTGAGAAGGCATATCATCACAAGCTACAGCCTTGAAACCTAGTGGAATTGCTGCCCTTGAGTTTTGAAATTTATTGGTCCCCGTGACCCATGAACAGGAATTTTATACCCTGTATCTTAGACTTGTAAGACCAAGGGACAAAAAATGTCTTCTAGTTTTGCAGTTCTGTAGATGAAGATGGCTTTTCCCAAGACTCACTAACATCTGACTTAAATGGTTAAAATAATGGAGAAAGGGGGAAACCTCTGCCTGGGATGCCAGGAGTCGGTAGCCAACGAACGCCATAGAAAGGCGGAAACCTCTGTCTGCGCCGCCAGGAGTCGGTAGCCATTGAGCACCGGAGAGGGGTGCCCCCCCAGGAGCCTGGAAAGGCCGTGAGTGGGGTTGAGGGGAGCAGCACCTCTCGCCCAGACCCGCCCGGATCTGCCGGATCCGGGGCCTGAGAACCCGGGGACAGACAAACTCCGAAACTTCCGGATCTCACTTGCAGGGGGAAACCTCTGCCTGGGACACCAGGAGTCGGTAGCCAACGAGCACCGTAGAAAGGGGGAAACCTCTGCCTGGGACGCCAGGAGTCAGTAGCCAACAAGAGCGCCGTAGAAAGGTAACCTCACAGGAACTTGGAAGGGCCGTGAGTGGGGTTGAGGGGAGCAGCACCTCTCGCCCAGACCCGCCCGGATCTGCAGGGATCCGGGGCCTGAGAACCCGGGGACAGAAAAACTGTGAACTTTCCAATTTACACCAGTGCCTGGGGACCTCAGCCTGGGCCACAAGGCTCCACATGAACAGAGAATCCCAGAAGTGCTGGCACACATTTGAGCACAGGCAAAACCACCACTTCTGG
>JAPYYD010003789.1:0-13759 GCA_028551405.1 Uromys caudimaculatus | reverse complement strand
AGAAGATGCTCCAACATGTAATAAAGACACATGCTCCACCATGTTCCTAGCAGCCATATATATATAATAGCCAGAAGCTGGAAACAACCCAGATGTCCCTCAGCAGAGGAATGGATACAGAAAATGTGGTACATCTACACAATGGAGTACTACTCAGGTATTAAGAACAATGACTTCATGAAATTTGCAGGCAAATGGATGGAACTTGAAAATATCATCCTGAGTGAGGTAACTCAGTCACAAAAGAAGGAACATGGTATGTACTCACTGATAAGTGGATATTAGCCCAAAAGTTCAGAATGCCCAAGTTTCTCTTTACAGTAACCGCTGGACTGAGCATGAGGTCCCAGATGGAGGAGTTGGAGAAGGGACTGAAGGAGCTGAAGGAGTGGCAGCCCCATGGAGGGAGCAACAGTGTCAACTGGCCTGACCCCCCTGGTGATCCTGGAGGCTGGACCACCAACCAAAAAATACACATCGAGGGACCCATGGCTCAGACCACATATGTAGCAGAGGAGGGCCTTGTTGGCCATCAGGGGGAGGAAAGGCCCTTGGGCCTGAAGGTGTTAGAGGCCCCAGTAAAGGGGAATATCAAGGTGGGAATACAGGGGTGGGTGGGTGGGTGGGTGGGAGGGGGAATACCCTCATAGAGGCAGGGGAGTGGGAGGGGATAGGGGGTTTCCAAAGAGGAGACCTGGAAAGGGGGAAACATTGGAAATGTAAATAAAGTATCAAAAAATAAAATAAAATAAAAAGCCAGTACAAGAGACATTGTCATTTGATTCTTTGTCTCTGTTCAATTCCTTGGGAATGATTTTCCTAATAGAAAGTTTTACCACAGGCCTTACCTAATCTGTTATTTTCTGGGGGATCTGATCTAAGAGAATCGTTGAAGTCTTAGCAGTGTTGTGTTGGTTACACATTTTTTAAACTTTATAGTCATTAGGATTGGTATGATCACACACACATATATCTACACACACACACACACACACACACACACACACACACATATACAAATATGTACACATATTTGTGCACGAATACACAAGTATACTTTTTTAAGTCTGGGAATACAGTTCAGTGGTAAAGCACTTACCCAGTATAAATGGAATCTTCAGATCCTTTTCCAGCATTATTAACAATAAAAATAAAGTAAGAACAATAATATTTGGTGAGATCATTGGTGTCCTTGTCATTGCACTTTTCCAAGTAGGCATGTGGGAGGTTTGTACTTCTCCTCCTTTGAAATTGTATGTAACCAACCAATGTTACTGTGAATAATATTGAAATAAGAATAGAAGAAATATGAGTCAATTAAAGTTCAAACTCTGAATGCTTTAAAAGCCAGTACATTAGTTTTTTTTTAATATCCCCATAAAATAATGTTTCCTAACTAAATATCCTTCTTCATGATCTCTTTAACTATTATTTTTGTATATAAATATATAAATACAACCTGATATGTTCATTTAGTGCTGCAGTATGCTTATATTTTCAGAGCTGACTACTTGGTGTTGAATAACCAATTAAGGGGCTTACCCTGCTGAAGACCAATTCTCTCTTTCAGCACTGTTAAGTGCCTGTAACTATGGTCTAAGAGCATGACCCAATGAGATTTCTGTTTTCCAAGTTGGTGTATCTATTTGTGATATTATTCTGGTCTTGTTTAGGCAGTCATATTGTTGAGGTATTATGGGGGTAGCTTCCCTGTCATTTCTAGAAGACACAATCTTGCATCAGACTTACTGGTCCTCTGGCTCTCACAATCTTTCTGCTTTCTCTCTCTTCCATGATGTTCCCTGAGCCTTAGGTGTGGGTGTTATGTTATAAAAATATCAATAAGAACTTGACACCCCACAACCAGTTTCTGCCAGTTGTGGCTTTCTATAATGGTCTCTGTCTGCTGCAAATAGAAGCTTCTTAGATGAGGATAAGAGTAACATTTATCTGTGGATATAAAGATAAGATTGTATTGGCTTTAAAAAATGGCAGTAGAAGGATCTCCTCTAAATTCCATGACTTAATTAGTCATGTGTAGTTGGCTACATGTCCAGTACCAGGAAGTAATTCCCTCCGCTTAGGTGGGTCTTAAATACAATTAGACAGCTGTTGGTTACTCCTAGCATTTTGCTTTAGGAATATCTCCACATGCTGGTCATGGTTGTGGTTCTTGTTCATCATAGCAGGATAGAACTATTAATTGTATTCATTGTTACCATCCTTTGTCAGCTTATACGACACCTCCAAGTACTGGGGAGTAAGCAGACAAGGTAAGAACAGATAGACACACCAAGCTAGGCCCTCCTCCTCACAAGATACAAGGCCTCGTAGTTGGATATGACATAGGGAGCTTGAATCAGACAGTCACAGAGTGGAGCTGGCTGGAACCCAAGATGTGTATCCTAGCCTAAGCTGGGAGGTAAGGGGCAGTACTACAAGAGGTCACTGGACTGGGCCAAGCCACTGGCTGTGGGACCTAGGGTAGATGTGATTATTGAAAAGTATGCTAGCAGGAAAGGATCAGATAGCTCACAATGCTGGTTCCTGACACAAGGTGTGCCAGTTTAATACTTTTTTCTTTATGGGTAAGGACTTGTTTATTCGTTTGTATTTTAGAGACTCTAAGTTAGGGTTTCTATTGCTGTGAAGAGACGCCATGACCATGGCAACTTTTATAAAGAACAACATTTAATTGCTTTATGGCAGGAAGCATGGTGACATGCAAACAGTGTGCTGAAAGAGGAGCTGGGAGTTCTTTATCTGGATGGACAGACAGAAGGAAGAGAAGGCCACACTGGGCCTGGTTTGAGTATCCAAGGCTTCAAAGCCTCATTGACACACTTCCTCCAACAAGGCCACACCTACTCCAACAAGGCCACTTCTCCTAATAGTGCCACTCCCCATGAGCCTATGTGGCCATTTTCTTTCAAACCACCACAGAGATGGTCTTAAAATGTAGCCCTTAGTGGTCTGGAACTCACTATGTAGACAATGCTGGCCACAAGTACACATAAATCTGCTTGCCTTTGCCTTCCAAGTGGAGGGGAAAAAGATACTACTGTAGGGTTTGATTTTTCAAAACCTACTTTAATAAGGGTTCTTAACACTTTATCCTCCATTCTAGCCCACCACCCACCAGAGGTAGTGGAAAGGAAAGGTTAATAGGGCAAAGGGGAATGTGGACCTGTGGGCCTGTTTAAAAATAGGGTGGGTTTTTGTTTGTTTGTTTGTTTGTTTGTTTTTGTTTGTTTGTTTGTTTTTTGTGGTGATTCCAATCTTCATTATCAGGATATCAGCAGTTTAACTCACATGAATCAGAAGAAACTGCATGGCTCTGCCAATTGGCCCAAGTTCATAAGGAAGCAAAAGCAGCAAGAAGCTGCCACAAAATCACAAGAAGTTCTTTGGTATGTTTCTCTCTATGAAGTCACAACAAACAATGATCAGTGAAGAAAGCAAGGTAAACCAATGACAGTGTTGTCAGCAAAGATCAGTGTCAGCAAAGCCCAACAAAGACCAGCAAGGAGTGGCAAGGCGAACCAACGCCACAGTGCCGTCCACTGTCTTGGCTTTGACTTATGCTCCTTCCAAATATCACGTGTCCTCTCAAGCATTCACTCCAGGAAAACATCAATGCCCTTTTTCTAGACAGCTTCCAGGAAAACACTATGTGTCTGTTCTCACCAAAACATCCTCCTCTGTGTCTGCTTCAGCAAAATATTCTATCATAAAGCAGTTCTCTGTAAGACATCAGATGACACAACTGAGTCTCCAATGAAACCAGAAATTTCCATTTCACGCCACCATGCGAAGCCTAGTTTGACCTAGTTTTACCTCTGACCTCTCTGGAGGCCTGAAAGGGCCAAAGGCTTAATTACAGTGAAAACATTGAGTTCCATACTGTCTCCTTCAAAGATTAATGATTTCATATCTCAGGCGAAAGGCATAAATTACTGTTTTAAAATCCATGGCTAATCTAGATCGTCAATGATCGGCTTAGAATCACCACAGAAATAAACTTCTGAAGATATCTAGATAGATTTTTCTAGACTATGTTAATTAAGGTGGAAAACACATTGTAAATGTGAATGGCACCATACCGTGAGCTGGGATCCTGGACTGAAGAAAAGGAGAAAATGAGATGAGTACCAGCACCCATCTCTCTGCTTCCCGACTGCAGATGTAATATGATCTTCTGCTTCATGCCTTTTCTTCTGTACCTTTACCCACCATGAAGGATTCTACCTGTAAACTATAAGTTAAAGTAAGCTCTTCTATCCTTATTTTTGCCAGGCATTTTATCTCAATAATACATGAAGTTGCTAATATATGCATATAGAAGAAATGTTACCATTGAAACTTTGGACTGAAAAGATGAGTCAGCATTCAAGAACACTAACTGCTCTTCCAGAGGAAGAGGTTCAATTTCTAGCAACTCAAGATGGCTCACAAACATCTGTCACACCAGACCTAGAGAATCTGATATTCCCTTTGGGCCTTTGCCAATATTGCATGCATGTAGTGCAAAGACATCCATACACATAAAAAAATAAAAATAAAGTTTACAAATACTAGAAAACTTCCTTTGCGTTATCAGCCATATAATAATTGATTCAAAGAGGAACAATCAGTGGATCCTAAAACCATTGGGTAAGAGTTTAATACAGAGAACATTTATACATTCTGAAAGAAACTCCCATATAGACTACAGTAGATTGCAACAAGAAAAATAACAATAATAGAAAAATCTGCTAAATGCCACTTTAGCTGAGAGATAAAATTTTACAATATTCACTTAGGACAAAATGGTAATGCATACATTATATGATATGAGTCACAGCATTTCAAGTCATCTGTGCCAAGAAAACTGGATATAAAGTACATGCACTTGTCCCCCACAAAAAGAATTATTCAGAAGTACTGTGCTAATCAGAATTCCTGTAAAATTCAAATGACATAATGTATTTAATAGGGAATCAAGTCAATATGCCAAAAATCAAATATTCTAAAATCAGTTCACTGAAAATCAATTAAATGCCTAAATTAAGCATGGCAACTTCCTGATGTTAAAATTTATAAGAGGTTTTTTGCTTTCAACCATCTGGAAAATAGTCCACCACATTCAAATAATTTATAATAGCAGCAATAAGAAACTCATACTGCCATCATAGACTGTTATATTTATAGCCATGGTAGGAATTGGTCTCAGATAACTGGGCAATCTCAGCCTAAACCAAGAAAAGGATAAAACACCCCACTCACTTGATTATTATAAACCTTGTGAACAATTAAAACAAATACATTTTGGTAAATAGAAAAACTTTTTATTGTTGTCAAACAGACATTAAACAGAATTCTCAGCAAATTAACCAAGGTGTGAGAAAATACCTCAAAGACATGTAAAAAGTATGATTATGTTCATGGCTAAATTATTTTTTTTAAAAAAATAGAGGAATAAGTTCAACCAGTGAAAGTTTAGGCCACTGTTACACTGTCTTCTATAATGTAATGATTTGCTAAATATAGACAAAGAGTTTATAAAGTGTAGAATAATACAACCCAAAGCATCACACATAATAACTAGCATAAGGTATAGGGTGTGTGTGCGTGTGCGTGTGTGTGTGTGTGACAAGATGGCTCCAAAAGTCTTCAACTCCTGTAGAATATGTACCTAAAGATCTGAGTGTATCTTGGTTTAGAACATCCATATAGAAGACAGGGAAAAGATTACTAAAAATATGGTAAGAAAAGAAAAAGAAAGATATAAAAGAAAAACAATATCTGGAAAAATACAACAAACAAAACATGTAGACCATCCACGGAGAAATGGACCTAAAAATGATTACCAGTATGAGGCTCTGGGACCTTAGACATAAGCTATGCAGACCAGATGTTGTGCCGTCAGCATGAAGATGGTCCTTGAAATACAGAGGCTACCTTGTCCCAGTAAAAGCAGGGGAAAATAATGATCTCATACAAAGACGCAGCTGCCAAGAGCCAAAGGCCTCCCTTCATCATCTCTGCATAAATGTGGCCACACACAGACACTGAACGCTAACATTTTTATGAAACACCAGGGCTTTGGAGTCAACAAAACTGCTAGTCAATACAACATAGCAGTTATGATTTGAATCTGTGGATCTTGGAAGGATTCCTTTTCATTTTTAATGATATCATAAGCTTTGGTCCTGTGTTTAACTGAGCAGATACAAAATATAATAATAATCTGCTCATATTTTGGTGGGAGAATTTTTATTTGCAAGTGGATTTTTTTCTTGGCACCTTTGGGAACCAGCCTTTCAAGATTTCTGGTGAAAACAATGTTTTATTTTGATAGCAAAGACCCAGTTTTTGTCAACTGTCTCATAAACTACAGTTAGTAACTGTTCTTGAAATGGAGTCACATTGATTTACCATTTCTTATTCAGAATCATGAAATCTGCAAGGAATAGGCAAGGAGAAACACGAGATTTGTTTGGTAGAAATATAAATGTTAAAATGATAGTCACTTCAAAGTTCATTATAATTGCAATTTTAGTATATATTTAAAGATTTATATAGGTGCTAAATAAAAAGTAATCAATTTAATTCATTGATTAATGTCACAGTTACAATAATTTGCACACAGTTTCTGTTGGATAATCTTGGTTGTCACATTGCCTGGAAATGCCATCAGCCAAGTCTCTGGGCATACTTTTTTTTCTTGACTGAGTTATCTGAGGTAAAAAGATCCACCCTAAATGTGGGCAGCATCTTCCTGTCATGGCCCAGACTAAAGCTCTAGAGGAAAAGGTTTTGCTTTGTGACTGATTAACTGTGCATCTTGTTAGAGAGTCTGTCTGTCTATGCTCCATCTCCCACTGCTGTTGCTGCCCCACTATGCCACCATTCTTCCCTAACATCAGAACCTAACTTCTGCCTTCCAATCCGGACTGAAGACCAGCATCTCTCCAGGAAGTCTCCAGGCCTTCAAGTTGGGACGACTGAGCCATCCAGCCTCATGAACTGAACAGTTACAAGTTCTCAGCCTCTCCGCTGAGGAGACTGCTTTTGTTGGACTACCAAGACCATATTGTGTAAGCCAGTCTAATAAACCCCTCAGTATCTATTCATTACATTTGTTTTGTTCCTTTAGAGCGGTGGTTCTCAACCTTCCTAAGGCTGCTACTCTTTGATACAGCATCTCATGTTGTAATACCCCCAACCATAAAATCATTGTGTTGCTACTTCATAACTATAATTTGCAACTGTTATGAATTGTAATATAAATATCTGATATGCAGGATATCCAGGAGGTGACATCTAAAGGAGTCACAACCCAAATTGAGAACCACTGCTCTAGAGATCTTTGATTAACACACTGTCAAAAACAGTAATAATAAGTATAACAAATAGTAAACTTGTGAGTTATCTTGAAGGACCATCTATAGAATTAACATCACTATTTCCACTCCCTTTAGAAATTAGCTAGTATGAAAGAAGCCATCCCCAAATAGTTAATGTGTGACGCAGGCAAGCCACCTAAGATTGTTTCTCTCTAACTTTCACTTTAAAATAAAAGATGGTCCCCGAAATCTCTTCATCTCTACAGCCCATGCTTGGTTTATAATTAAATTTATTTTGAGATGGCTTCCCCTCCACAAATGTTGTAACCCACACTTACTTCTATTGCATATGTTCTTTGAATAGCTTTAAATAAATTTAACTTAAAGCCAAGAATTGCTAATCCAATCGCATTTTTCTCCTCAGCATAATTTTGTAATTTTACCGTTGGTGTTCTAACATATTTTGTTTGCTAATTTAAAAATTGATTAATTCGCCCGGATGTCTTTGAGGATCGGTGTTATAGAATGATTACGAACATTTCTCTGTGACATTATCAATAGGCATCTAAGAAAGTGTCTTGCACTAATGGCATGCCTAAACAGGAGACTCTTCCCCAGCCCTAACCTTTACTGCTAGCCCTCCCAATGTTGCCTTCCTGAAGGGAGGATGAGGCGTGGCACTCTCTCCTAACTCACTGAGTTGGGTCCTTTCCCAAATACGTACATGCTTAATACCATGCACAGCGCCAAACATGTCCTTGCGGCATCTCAAACTAACCTGAGACAGAACTCAAATATCACCGAACTCCCTGAACGATTATAAGAAAAGGCAAGATGAGAGACACAAATAATCTTGAGACTTATGACTTTTCTAAGTTCTAGATTTGAATGGGGAACAAAAGATGGGGTTGGGATGTTTCTTAGTAGAACCTGTCCCCACCAAGAATCTATTGCATTTGTCTATTATGGTTTGAATGTGTAAAGTCTACCACATTCTCACAAAAGAATTGGTATTTGTGGAGGTTGCACAGGTGTAGAGAAGTACATCACTGGGGCAGATCCTTGCTACATATTACTCCTAACTGCTGCCTGTTTTGCTCTCTGCTTCCTGTCCCTACAGGATGTGAACTGAGCTGTTCTGCCCAGACTCTCCACCCAGACAGATTGAAACTGTGATGCAAAATAAATTGTTCCTCCCTCAACAGGATTTTGGTAAAGTCAACAGCAAAAGCAACTAATCACGATATTCACAGGCTTCTCTTACCTCCTCTGTTGATTTGAAAGCTACTTTCGAATTTTAAAACAGATGAGTTCACCCAGATGTTTTTGAAGATATGTGTCTTTATGAAAGAGTTGGTTCTTCACCTCCTACTCTTTACACCCCTCACAGCACCTAGCTCTGGTTTCACCCCTAATAGCATCGAAATCATTTTCAGATTAAAATATAAATGAACACTCAGAATTTTCACCCTTGTAGCACAAATGTAATAGATAGGCTCAGTCAATAGGTCGGGAAAACACCAGACTGTCTCTAATACAAATTAAATTTAAAATGCAAGCCATAAAACCCAATCAAACTTGAGTGTTCAGAAATAGCATTTAGTGAGTGTTTGCTGTCAATTTTCTAGAACATAGGATCTAAAAACTACACTCAGTGTTGGCAAAGGTTTGAAGGGGGGGGGGTTGTTTGATTAAATCCAGGGCCTTGTTTATGCAGTTTATCACTGAGCTGCATGCCTTACACCTGGTATGTATATTTTTAAAATACAGAACTTCCTATATATTTAACTATTTCTACGTTCTCAAATGAGGAAAGTCATGTGATGAACATCTAATGAATGTCAAATATGTTCAAGGCGTTCTGCTGGTGAAAGGTGAACAGGACTTACAACGCAGCTTTTGTGGAGCTGGCTTCATAGCTGCAGAGCTCAGTGGTGATATAGTTGCATTTTAAATGAGTTTTGTGAAAAGAAAACAGGAGCTAATTTGAATACGTGACAAACTGATCCAACTTGGGTGGCCAAAGAAATGCCATTTAAGCTAAACATTGTTAACTAATAAGAATCAGCCATGGGATGGGAAGAGAGAATATTCTGGCTGAGGGGACAAGTGAGGAGATCCTGCAGTCAGAAACATGAGAACCACAAAGGAAAGGAAAAGAGGAGGAGGAAAGGGGGGAAGGGGGAGGGGGAGGGGGAAGAGGGGGAGGGGGAGGAAGAGGAGGGTCAGTTTTTAACTAGGAGTCAGAGAGCAAAGAAACATGGTGAGAGATTCCCTACAAGGTAACCACCTTGTTTCATAAATGCTTTTAGTATCTAAGAAACTATGGAACCTCGGGTGGGTATAATCAGATTTCTTTCAAACCACTATACCTGTGGTAAGGAGAAAGGATGTAAGAGTGGGTTCAAGGAACAGATCACCTGGAAGTTTCTCCATGTAGTCAAAATAGTGAGAGCGTATCTCTAAGTAGACAAATGAGATGGGTCCCAGAACCCTTAAAATATAAATCAGTTGGACTTGATAATAAATTGAGCATAAAGCTGATGGAAGGGAAGGAATAAAAGTTGACTCCCTTTCTTCTGGCTAATGAAGTTCACATAAGGAATACATGAAAGGGTCCAACTTGGGCAGAAGAGTAGTAAGGTCATTTGAGTGATAAGCAAACAAAAACTACATAGCAATAATACTGTGTCTGGACAGTTGTAAGTGTAAGCACTAGACACCCACACCTATAGAATATTTTCCCAAAGTCTCGGAGCTATTCCGTGAGATGGTTCTAGATATTCTCTATTTGCCAATAAATAAAGTGAGACACCAGAAACTAAGCTGTTCAGTCTCACAAATAATGTTCAATAGAGTCCTTTAGCCACATTGGGTGGCCTGATTTCCCCAGGGAAGAGGTATCCAGGAGACATTATAGATTTGTCAATTAATAGATTCATGGGTCTAGAATTTATAAAAGTCTAAAGAAAAAGAGAGAGGAAAAGAAAATACTAGAAATCTATTTTAGGAAAAAGGATTACTCAAGAGAACATAAAGTTGCATTTCAGAATTAAAAACATGACTTGATCCTTAGAGATCAAACGTCCTTTTGCTGGAATTTTTTAAAAATTGAAAGGGAACAAATCACTGAGCCCTTCTCAAAGGGTTTTGTCTTTTAATATAAGGAACACATCAATACCACAGGATTCTGCCTATAGCAACTTGAGCATGGGGCTCATATATCAAGTTTTCCTTATAATTAGTTTTGTTTCCTTAACAAATGCATCATTTGCATGAGACGTCATTCTGTCTATCATATGAGGAGTTAAGACACTGCTTTCACAATAAAAAATATTAGTGTAATAATTAGATGATAAGAATGCAGCACAGAACCAAGGACTTCATGTTTCACTGTCTATAGTGTACTATCCCTCCCCACAGCCTCCAGACACACATCTTATCATAAGAAAAATAATATAAGTTTTTTTCTTCACATTTATTGAATTATGCTTGCAGCCATAAGAAAACATAGATGGAGCACTGGGAGGGAAAGCAGTCCTCGTTCAGCGTTCTAGTTTTGGCAAGCGTTCAATAGCCTTCACATGAGAAGGGAGGACATTGAGAAGGGTTGGTGAGGAGGAGGAGTTCCAGAATGAGGAGGTGTGTGACTACCTTGAGTTGAGTCTTACATCCAGATACTCTGAGTACTTAGAATTCCTCACGTTAAAAAAAAAAAAAACAACAACCCTGCATATGCATTCCACCCACTTGCCACCACAAGAACTAAAAGAACTCAGAGGCATCCAGAGGCATTCAGCCTGTGCTGACTTGTACCACACGTTTTATTTAAACTCTTCTGGTAACGTCAACCTTCCCATAGGAGGAGCAAGCTGTATTCATCCAAAAGAGAGAGCAAGAGATTCAGCAGGAACTTCTTAAAGTGCTTTTAAAGCAAACATGTGGATTGTAGCAAGAGAGACTCACTCTTTCAAACCCAGGGCCTCTCCATTTTGCCTTTCACGGAAGGCTTATTCACCAGCACACTGGAATTACCAAATTTTTACCTTTCCAGGTCTTTTCTTTTGAAGTTCAATTTTCATACACTTCAATTAAATAGAATTACATCACTTTTCCCTTCCTTTCCCTCTCTCGAGCCCCTCCCAGGTACCCTGCCTCCAACTTTTCCCATGGCCTTCGGGTCTCAAATTAATAGGCTCTTTTTCTTTAATTAGAATCGTTACATACATACATTTGTATATGTATGCCAAAATGTATAAATACAACTTGATGAGTCTGCTTCTGGTGTTTGTATGGATATGGTTTCAGGGCTGACGACTTTGTATGGATAACAACTATTGGCTAATTCTCTCTTTCCCAGCAGCTAGCACTATTCTATAGTTCTTTGCATAGGGGTGGGACCCCATGGAATTTCCTATCATATTAACACATCTATTGATAGTTCCCCATTGTTCCAGTCTTGTTTATGCAACCATCTTTAAAAGAGGCTTGTGTCACAGCAGAGTTCCTGATAGTCTGGCTCTTAGATCTTTCTGCCCCTTCTTCCACGATGTTCCTTTAGCCACAGACACAGGAGCTGTAGCAGATGTCTTCACTGGGGCTGGGCTTCTCAGCATCCATTCATCACATTGTGTCCAGTTGTACTTTTTGATGGTGGCTCTATCAGCTTCTTTGAGGATGGGTGGTAGCTATAGCACAGGGGTTGGCCAACCAACAAAGAGTGTCCATAGGGTCAGGACTGAAACTCAGCTTGCAGGTTTCCAGATGTCATAGGGTTGGGAGAAAGGAAGGATTATTTCTTTTATCTACACTAGAATTTTCTCCATTTGAAATGGGAAAGACAGGGAGGGACCACTTGAAAGTAGAGGAACCAGAGAAACAAAAGTAGGCAAAGATTCATTCATTCTATCACAATAATTATAGCTAGTCTGGATCATTCTTTCTCTGCATAAAAAAATTCTAGAGTTGTAAAAATGGCTGATGCCCCAACCCCAACTAGAAGGAACTAAGAAAGCGACTGGTTTCCATAAAATACTAAACTTGTTACTAATTTCTAGTGAATTCAAACACTTTCTAGCAGTTTGGAAGACAGTGTATTTTGAAAAGTTACCATCAACTATGTAAGTTTATATGGGCCTCTGCTCACTGTTCATAAAGTCAGTATAAATATTCTTTTAAGGTTACAATATTTACTACCAACTGGGCATCTCAAAGCCCTGAGTTCTTGGACAAATGTTCAGACTGTCAATGTATTCATTGTGGATGGAGGGGACCCCTGACCTCTATGCTTGGGGGAATGTGAAGAGATTAGCCCAAGGAAACAAATCAGAGCCTCATGTACCACTGACCTTTCCAAACTGACTTTTGATCAGTGAAGTATTCATTTAAAGTATAACCAATAGCAATGACCACAGAGCATGGGCCACAGAATTGCTAGCTTCCCCTCTATAACACCATTAGAAGCAAACCTTCCTATTTAGTGAGGATTCTGTCGTCTTGGACTTATCAAGGAACAAATTAGCCTTCGAAGGGAAATTAGTCATTCTTAGTCATTTTTAAGCAAATTTATTTTAATAATAATAATTTTAAATGCTTTCCCCCCAACTTGGCATTCTAGAAATGATGCTTCACAGAACTTTCATTCCCACTGAACAATTTTGAATAGAGGAAGACAGTGACTGTGACTTCTAGGTTTGTTCTCTAGGACCAGTGTGGCTTCTAATCACACATCTTGCAAGAGAAACAATGATCGTGATTTTAGACAACTGGATTTTTTGAGCCCCTTTATCTAAAGATCCTAAAACTCTACAAGAAAAATATTCATATGTTATTTCTACAGAAAAGGAAAAGAGCAGTGGTGAGTGGCTTAAAATATCAAACAGTGGGTATAAATCACTCAATACCTCATCCCCTTTCTGCTGATGTAAAGTCCATTGTCATAGCAACGGGGATCAAAAATAGCAACCTATGAGAAACACTAGGTTTACTGGAGCACATGGAAGTTTTAGTTTGGTATTGAGCCAAATCTTGAAAAAATAATCTTAGACTAATACCTACATGTTATTTTTATCACTACTGAGATGTAATGTTTGAAATATAGAGTAAGGGGGGTGGCAACTCATTTTTTCCCACTTAACAAAGACAATCAAAGATAGCATAAGCTAATTTAGGGAGTAGGAAGACTTGAGAGACTCTCGTAAAACACCCTCTAATCCCTTATCTCTGCTCTGCTGAATATGAGTACAAAATAATAGTGTTAACCTGTTCTGTTTGAAGATTAGCATTGGGTGGGTATCTTGGTTCAGATTTCATTGCTGTGAAGAGACTCCATGACCAAAGCAACTCTTATAAATGAAAGCATTTAATTGGGACTAGCTTATGGTTTCAGAGATTCAGTTAATTATCATTATGGTAGGAATCATGGCAACATC
>JAPYYD010003788.1:0-13760 GCA_028551405.1 Uromys caudimaculatus | reverse complement strand
TTTCTACAGTCAGTGCATTTTAGGTAGAAATGTACAATTTTGAGAGCATATTTTTGGTAAGTTTGTATCATCAACTTGTGCAAAATTTCCCCTTGTTTCCATGCTACAGAAAATTGTAATTAGTATTGAGATGTTCTCTTTTCAAGGTGATGATATTCTTGCTTTGTTTTGTTGATTTAAGAATGTTCTGTCCCCTGGCACCTCATTGTGATAGCTTTCGAAATCCTCCGTTCTCTTCTGCTGGTTACTATTGCAGTGTTGGTGGCAAATAGTGAGTAATTGAGATACATTGTGTTTGACGTTTTGCCCAAACAATAGCTTTAAACATTAACTATGGAGTTACACACTCTGTCTGTTGTCCTGCCTATGATCAGGTTATGAGCCAGAATCTTTGGACATTAATATTTTTTTTCTGACACACTGTAGAGTCTGCTCTATTTCATACTTAGTGTGTTAGCTCTAGGGCGGTTTGGAGTTTCCATTTTCTGTCACATTTTTGGTTATGCTCCTTCTGAGGACTTGGAGATAGTCTGCTTTCTGAGCTCAGGTGATTGTTAATCTTACATAAACATTTTGTGAGAAACAGCTATGCAAAGAATCAGTGTCTTTCTTTTCCTATTTCTTCTATGTACATTGATGTCATGCTTAAGTAAAAAGACTTCATATATACAGAGAACCTAAAGTTTAACGTTCATTGGATTCCTCCACATTTACAGAGGAAATCACTTCTAGGCTGTGCTAAAACAGAGCTATGCATGTGGATATATTGCATTGCATGTGCTCCAATATGAATTGTGCTATTTCTTAACATTTTTTAGTTGTTATTTTCACAGTGTGTTTACTAGTCTCTGAATATTTTTTTTAGGTTATTATTTGTAAATTTATCCTTCAAAAAATGAAGTGATTGGAAGTTACTCCCTCCATAATTATTTTCAGTTGTATTATTTTTCAGTCAACTTACCTTATAGAAAAATTGATCTATCTGTTTCTGTAGTGAGTTAATTGAAATGCTAGCGTATAAATGTTAACATATGAATGAAAGTAATGATATGGATTGTCTGTTAAGATGAAGGTTTTTCTCTAGTATTAAATTTTAATGTGTACTGCTTATAAGCATTTTTGATATTGTATCTGTGACTAATTTAGTTTTTCAATATTGCCAAGATAACCATGAACTGCAGGAAACTTTAAACCACCACCATAACTGCATCACTATGCAAAGTGACATTGACTTAAAGGAAGAAATGCTGAGAAATAAGTCTATAGAGTGTAGTCCAGGCAACAATCTTCTGGAATCCCTCAGAAGAGAACAGGCCAGATGGTACAACAAAACCAAGACTGTTTTAAAGTCCTTACTGCACACAGGTATGTGGTGAGGGAGGAATGTGAAGACAGATTTGCATTATTATCTATTGTTTCTTCCCTGGAAGCTTTGAAGTTCAATCAGCAGCTTTCAATGATGCTGGCAATCTTTGTGTTAATTATTTGGGGGCTCCTTATTTCATGTAGGGTCCTGGAAACCCAGAAATCCCTGTTTGGATTAGGAGAATCTTAGAGTTTCTAGAAGTCAGTGTCTTTTTTGGCACTCCTACTGCTCCCTGGGGATGGAATTACAGATCAGTGCCCCTGAGAATTTGATTGTTTTGGACTATGGGAAAATCTGAATCTCCAACTTTGTTGCTGACAGAACATGGAAATTTTTAGTAAGAGTGTATTTATCAATTATTTGTGCTAAAATGGACAGAGTGCATGTACATAGATGCAGTTATAAAAATAATTTTGTCTGTCTTTCTGTCTGTGTCTTTCTGTCTCTCTGTGTCTCTGTCTCTGTGTGTCTCTGTGTCTCTGTCTCTGTCTCTCTCTCTCTCTTTCTCTGTGTGTGTGTGTGTACCTGTATTCCATATTAATTGTTTTGAGAGAGTTGTTATGTTACAAACATAACAAAGGTACCTTCCCTAGAGCAGATATGCGAACTTTACCATGGTGTGCACACATTTCAATTCTGTCAGTGATACAGTAAATGAAGCTAGAAAGATGGAAATATCAAGTGTCACAAGGAACATTTCTTACCCTTCATCTTGACTGGTCATCTTTAACTGACACAGTTTATCAATCATCATTAAATATTTTTTTTTAGCATTTAGATTTTACAAAACCCTATTGCATATAAGCTCACTACACTGTGATAGTAAGATGTGACAATTCTCATTATGTAAGTACTAATGTATTTAAAATAGCTACATTAAGAAATTTGTGATTGAAAAAAAGTCATAAAAACATCTTTGAAATATTCCAGACCCATGGAAAATGTGCTGTGTTATTACTTTAAAGTAGCTTCATGATCTGAAAAGGGTAGCATAATGATGGAATGCCTATGATTATGAGCTTAAGGGAGGATGATTATAACTTTCAGGACAATGCGGACATCTCAGGAAATTCCAGGCCAGACTGAGCTACACATGGTACCTCTTCAAAGAAAATGAAGGTTGGATATAAAGTTTGTTAACAGAGTATGGCCATTTCCAACCACTCACAAAAAGTATTCATATTGAAGTGATCTTGATACACAAACTGCACACGTTTTAATGTATCGACCTTGAAACATTTGTGAATGTGGGCATACCATTGAAGGCATCAACATAATCAAGTGACGGGACTATGAACAACAACACCTCCTTTGTATGTCTCTTATTTCTCTTAAGGTAAGAGCATGTAACACAGACCATGGCACAATACACAGTGTGTGCACCAGTGCTGGGACAACGCATTACTGCAGATTGAGAAATCTGACATCAGTTTAGCTGCCTCTGAGTAGCAAGTGCTTATTCCCTCTTCTCTAGCCCCTGATATCTTACAAGCTTCTGCTTCATAGAGTTGGGCTGTTTTTGAAACCTGATCTGCATGAAATGATAAACTTGGTCCTATATCTGGTGTGTTTCACTTTGCACACAATCCTCAAATTCATCCATGTTCATCAAATACATCAACATTTCTCTTTTGGGTCTTAATGTGAGACATAATGTCTTTCTCCAGCCCAGGGTGACTGGAACTCACTGTATTACCAAGGCTGGACTAGAATTTACCACTTAGCCTAGGTCGGTCTTAAACTGGTGATGACCCTACTCTCTCTTTTTGGAATGCTCTGGTTATAGACACAAGACATCATGCTGGGCTGACTGATTTCCCTTTAAACACAAAAAGTATTCTTTTGTGTGTTTGTGCTACATTGCCTCTACTGTTTCATCATTGATTGCCACATAAAATGTTTTTTGTATCTCTACTGTTATAAACAATGTTGCATAGATCCTGGGTACACATAGGTCTCTGTGCAGAATAGAATCTCAATTTCAGAAACCAGTGAGATTTTAACTTATTTTACACAGGCTTAACAAATACATTGTTCTGGTAACAGAATACCAGAAAATAATAAGTTTAACCATTTACCTTCTCTGTTGTAGGCAGTAGAGTTGAAATACACTGGTTCTGCTTTGGTATAAAATGTTATTATTTCATCATGGACACAAAAACGTGGAGTGAATGTAAACAGGCCTGCCAGAATTCCAGGTTATCCCTTCTGAAGATAGAAGATGAGGATGAGCTGGTACTGAAGATACTTACCTCCCCCTTTATTCTCTTAGACTGTCTCTAACCCTGAATAATGAGATACTCAATCTAGTTTTTTTGTTTGTTTCTTTTGTTTCTTTGTTTTTTGTTTTTTCTTTGTATATGGCTTTCCTGTAATGTGAACAAAACTATGGGACACAGGTCTGTTAAGAGGAGACTAGTTTCTACAGAGACCAGACAAGGCAGTCCAGTTAGAAGAACATAACCCATGTACAGGTTACAGCTTTTGGGACAGTACCAGTTGCACTTGTTCTGGACCCACAGGAAGATGACACTGCACATGTGCATGGAAGCCCCATGAATGCTCTTTGTTTGGTGGTTCTGACTCTGAGAGATACCTGGGTCCAGGATAGTTAATTCTGTTGATCTTCATGTGGAGTTCCTATCCCATTCAGAGCCCACCGTCTTTTCACATATTCTTCTATAAGAGTAACCAAGCTGCATCCACTGTTTAGCTATGGGTGTCAGTGTATGTATGAATCAGCTGCTGGAAGAAGCCTCACAGAGGATAGCCATGATAGACTCCTGTCAGCAAGCATAACAGAGTATCATTAATAGGGTCAGGAATTGATGCTTCTCCATGGTATGGGTCTCAGGTTAAGCTGGTTATTAGTTGGCTATTTCCTCCATTTTTGATCCATCCCCTGTCCCTGCATTTCTTGTACACAGGAAAAGTTTTGGGTTAAAAATTTTGTGGATGTGTTGGTATCCCTATCACTCCCCAGGGGTTCTTTCCTGGCCATGGGAGGCAGCCTATCCAGGCTGCATAGAGTCACAGCTAAGGATACCCCCATTGATTCTTGTGTGCTTCCCCTATCACTGGTTTCCATCTCTTCCTGGAGATGTCCCCTACCACCTGCCCCATCAGTTGCAGATTTCTATTCATTCTCTTGGCCATCAGACCAACACCCCACCCATCCCCACACCGGAACCTGAAACCCCACAACCCCTCATGATTCCACTCCCACCCAATTCCCTCCCTCCATCAGCCATTTATGACCATTCCATCCCTGCTTCCAAGTTAGACTTAAGCATCATAGCTTGTGCCCTTCTTCCTGTCCAGCCACTTGGGTCTGTGAAGTGTAGCATGGATATCCTGTATTTTATAGCTAATGTCCACTTATAAGTGAATATATACCATGCATGTCCTTTTGGGACTTGGTTATCTCACACAGGGTGATATTCTCATGTTCCATCTACATTTGTCTGCAAAATGTTTTTCACAGCGGAATAGTATTCCATTGTGTAGATGTACCACATTCTTTTTCCATTCTTCAGTTGAGGGACATCTAAGTTGTTTCCACTTTCTGGCTATTATGAAGAAAACTGCTATGAATATTCAAGTGTCTTTGTGGGATGGTGGAGTATCTTTTTACTATATGCCCAGGAGTGGTATAGCTGGTTCTTGAAGTAGAACTATTGCCAGTTTTCTATGAAGTAAACAAATTGATTTCCAAAGTGGTTTTACAAGTTTGCACTCCTAACAGCAATGGAGGAGTGTTCCCCTTGCTCCACATCCTTGCCAGCATGTGCTATCATTTCAGTTTTTAATCTTAGCCATTCCTATTGGTGTAAGATGAGATCTCAGAGTTGTTCTGATCTGCGTTTTTCTGGTGGCATATGACTTTGAACATTTCTTAATGTGATTCTTGGACATTTGAGATTTCTCTGTTGAGATTTCTAGTGTTTAGCTCAGGCATAGAAGATGCAATAGAAGAAAATGATATATCAGTTAATGAAAATGCTAAATCTAGAAATTCCTTCCTTAAGCAGGAAGATTGTGAGTTCAAGGCCAGCCTTGGTTACATAGTAAGACTTGGTCTAAGAAACACAGTCACAAATCATGACATGATCCCAATATCTCAGAAAAACTAAAACTTTTATATTAAATTACTTGTTGAACTGACATAAGTTTTGATTTAAATGTGCTACTAGTAGGTATTCACTATAGAAAATGAACATAGTGGGACAGGGGGTTGGGGGAGGACAGGAAAGCAGATAATGACACAGGAATGCTGCTAACTTTTCCTGCGTGTTCTCTCACCCAACAGAAATTTCATCATGAGGTCTGTTGTTTCCTTTACAGAAGGTCCTTCAGCTCCAACTTATTCCAGGCACCTACTGGATTGGATTGTCATATGATAATAAACAAAAGGATTGGGCATGGATTGGCGGTGGCCCATCTAAACTGTGAGTTTCCAGAACCCTTCAGACTCTAACACTGGTGCGGGAATTGGTAGGGTTGTGTGCAAAGGCTTTTCTCTCATTTCCCATGGCTTTCCTCATTTTCTATGTAGCTCGTGGGTAAGGACAAGTTGCATAAGGCAGTGTCTGTGTAAGTGTTATTGACAAAAAATATATGGTCTAGGAGCTGAGCAAAAGTGGCTTAATACTGCATACATATCAGGATGTATCTTCCACCCTGACCCCCGATATTTCATTTATTTTATTTCAAATGTTATCCCCTTTCCTGGTTTCCCCTCCTGACACTCCTTATACCATCTCCCCTCCCCCTGATTCTTGGAGGGCACTCTCCCACCCACCACCCACTCCTGCCTCCCCACCCTCGCATTACCCTTCACAGGCATTAAGCCTTCCCAAGACCAAGGGTCTCTCCTCTCATTGATGCCTGACAAGGCCATGCTCTGCTATATATGTGGCTGGAGCTGTGGGTTACTTCATGTGTACTCTTTGGTTGGTGGTTTAGTCCCTGGGAGCCCGGGGGGGGGTCTGGTTAGTTGATATTGCTGTCCTTCCTATGGTGTTGTAAACATCTTCAGCTCCTGCATTCCTTTCTCTAATGCCTTCACTGGGGACCCTGTGCTCAGTCCAATGGTTGGCTGTGAGCATCCACCTCTTTATTTGTCAGGCTCTGGCAGAGCCTCTCAAGAGAAAGTTATATCAGGCTCCTATAAGCAAGTACTTCTTGGTATCTAAATTGTGTCTGTGTTTGGTGTCTGCAAAGGGAACTAGAATGTCAACAACTTAAGATGGTCTGAAGTGACTGAATGAGCATGACAGATACAATGAGTGTGAGTCTCTCAGACATTCATGTGACAAATTTGCTGTTGTTAGCTTATAGAATTGTTGGTTATTTATAAATATAAGAACGTTTTATATGCATATGGTAACAGAGTTAGGTGCCAGAAGGAGAGATTATGCCTCCATCCAGGTTCAGAGTTTGTCTGGACATTGTTAGTACAGGTCTAGGTGAGCTTCATTATGAGAGTGAAGTTAAGAGCTCATGATGCAGAATATGTGCTTCATGTGTATCTGTGAATTGTTAGTGTCTGTTGAATCCCTGTTCTCTTTGCCCATGTTCAGCTTACATCCTTCATTGATTGCCCCGATAAAGATATCTCATGCCTGGCTGATGTGTCCACTCATTCCTACTGCATCTTACCTCTTCTGTCTGTATTCATGGCAACGTGACTTTCATTTATCTTCCTTTTCTGTTCCTATGGTAAATCGAAATACTCTGTTTCTTCCTGGTTTTAATCCAAAGTGAAAGAACGGTAATCATTTGTTAAAGTTTTATCCCTTTACCATTTATGCTCTAAGGAGGTTGGTGGTATTCTTTGACATAGATTTTTACTAGGCTAACCTGGTTCAAATTCACTGTATTTCCCAAACATGCTTTGAATTCTTGAACTACATGGATTCATCATTTAGTATTTAAATCACCATTTCACATAGATAAACTGTTCTTCTTGCTCTGAAATTTAGAAGAAAGACAGACTTCCAGACTATGATGATCTTTTGAAGGTTCAGCTCTGCTGCAGCCTAAGCCTGTATAGGATTCTCCTTACCGAGCATTCGTAAATGCATTGAGCGAGGTTTCAATTATTAGTTATTATTTGATTAGGCCCTCCCTCTATAGCCTAGTCTGACCTGCTTATAATCTTCCTAATTTATCCTGCCTCACCTTTTCTAGTGCCTTATTGTTTAGTCTATATTTTAAAGTACGTTTTCCCAAGAATGTAGTTGCGGCACTTGCAGGGAAGTCTGTGAATCAACATGCTTCAGTGAAGTCCCGTTGTCTCTGGGGTAGATAGCAAGAACAACAGCAGCAGTTACAAACCCTCTACTGTGACTGTATTCCAAACTTCCCATTTCTCTAAAAATGAGGTATATACTACATTGTCCTGTGAGCTATATAATGCATTTCTTCTTTTTCTCTGTTGTTTTTGCAAAGAATATAGGAGGAAATCAACTTTAACATACAATTATCCATTAGAAATATTGAAAAATATGTTTACTTGCTCATGAAATATTAACAGTGCAGTATATATGAAGTGTTGAGTTGTGAACAAAAGACAACTTTTTCATTCATATTTCATTTAAATTTTGGGTCATGTACACACATGTACATGTGAATTTTAGAGCACAAGTGCAGCTGGAAAAAACCCTGAGGGAGTTATTTCTCTACTACTTTGTGAGGTCTGAAGTCTGACTACATATTGTCAGGTTTGGTGAGGCACGTTACTGGCCCAAGACCTTTTTTTAAAAAGCGTTTAGAGAAAATTAACAGTTTTCATTGATACACTTATGATTAAGTCTATATTCTGTACATTTTGGTTAATAAATCTTGTTTTTAAAACCTTGGGCTAAGTCAATATAAGATTATAAGAATTTGTTTTTTGTTAATTTTTGGACAAAGGAGAATTTATACCTTTGGAAAACATTTATTGCTGCAAAATATATGTTTAGAATTGATCAATAGTTTCCTAACTAGTTCAAGAAACTTATTCAACCTTCCATAATCTACATTATGTCCTCATTCACTCTCTGTCTCTCTCAGATCCAGTTGATGAAAGCTGAAATCTCATAGTAGTATTCGCTGCAGCCAGCTGCTTGTGATGGCACAAGACTCACTGTCTTATAGGTTCATGAGTTTAGGGGACAGCTTAGGCTTCGCAGTGTGTTTGACATCACTGTGTGATACAGAGTGAGACTCTTGTCTTATGAAGCCAAACAATAATAATGATAATGATAATAATATGAAGTTATCCAGAAACACTTTCTTGAATGAAGCAATTTCCTTTATAGCATCATAATAAACCTCAAAAATTCAGTATGGACCTTGTAATATGTTTTAATCCATAACCCATATTCAACTGTCACTGTTATGGACCATGTCACTGTCAAAATTTCCTTGTGTTCAGGATCATACAGTGCATTCCCTGTAATGTTCTTTAATTCAGAAATGATCTGGATCGTTTATTCTTTGATCATTTGTTTGACAGTTACATTTTAAAAAATCAAGTCTTGAAGTTTGGGTCTGCATGTAACGAAATGCACCCAGTGCATGTTATGAGATGTTTGAATTTTAACAAATATTTACACCTTTTCTTTTTTTTTTCTAATTTTTTTCTTTTTTTATTTTTGATACTTTATTTGCATTTCCAATGTTTCCCCTTTTCTGGGTCTCCTCTTTGGAAACCCCCTATCCCCTCCCCATCCCCGCCTTTGTGAGGGAATTCCACCTCCCACCCACCTGCCTGCCAATCCCCATATTCCCACCTTGACATTCCCCTTTACTGGGGCCTCTAACACCCTCAGGCTCAAGGGCATCTCCTCTCTCCCGGATGGCCATCAAGATCATCCTCTGCCATATATGCAGTCCGAACCCTCAGTCCATAGATGTGTATTCTTTGGTTGGTGGTCCAAACTCCAGGACGACCAGGGGGTAGTAAGGCCCATTGACGCTCTTGCTCCCTCCAGGGGCCTGCAAATTCCTTCAGCTCCTTCAGACCTTTCTCCAACTCCTCCATTTGGGACTTCACTCTCAGTTCAGCGGTTACTGTTAAGTAAAACTTGGGCTTTCTGAACTTTTGGGCTAATATCCGCTTATCAGTGAGTACATACCGTGTTTGTTCTTTTGTGACTGAGTTACCTCGCTCAGGATGATATTTTCAAGTTCCATCCATTTGCATGCAAATTTCATTAAGTCATTGTTTTTAATAGCTGAGTAGTACTCCATTGTGTAGATGTACCACATTTTCTGTATCCATTCCTCTGATGAGGGACATCTGGGTTGTTTCCAGCTTCTGGCTACTATAAATATGGCTGCTATGAACATAGTGGAGAATGTGTCTTTATTACATGTTGGAGCATCTTCTGGTTATATGCCGAGGAGAGGTATAGCTGGGTCGTCAGGTAGAATTATGTCCATTTTTCTGAGGGTCTGCCACACTGATTTCCAGGGTGGTTGTACAAGCTTGCAGTCCCACCAACAGTAGAGGAGTGTTTCTCTTTCTCCACATCCTCGCCAGCATCTGCTGTCACCTGAGTTTTTGATCTTAGCCATTCTGACTGGTGTGAGGTGGAATCTCAGACTTGTTTTGATTTGTATTTCCCTGATGACTAAGGATGTTGAGCATTTCTTTAGGTGCTTCTCAGCCCTGCAAATTTCCTCAGTTGAGAATTCTCGGTTTAGCTCTGTTCCCCAATTTTTGATGGTGTTATTTGATTCTCTGGAGTCTTACTTCTTGAGTTCTTTGTATATATTGGATATTAGCCCTCTATCGGTCATAGGATTGGTTAAGATCTTTTTCCAATCTGTTGGTTGTCGTTTTGTCCTATTGACAGGGTCCTTTGCCTTATAGAAGCTTTGCAATTTCATGAGGTCCCATTTGTCTATTCTTGATCTTAGAGCATAGCCACTGTTGTTCTGTTCAGGAACTTTTCTCCCGTACACAGGTGTTCAAGAGTTTTCCCCACTTACTCTTCAGTGTAACTGGCTTTATGTGGAGGTCCTTGATCCACTTGGACTTGAGCTTTGCACAAGGAGATAGGAATGGATCAATTTGCATTCTTCTACATGTAGACTGCCAGTTGAACCAGCACCATTTGTTGAAAATGCTGTCTTTTTTCCACTGAGTGGTTTTAACTCCTTTGTTGAAAATCAAGTGACCATAGATGTGTGGGTTCATTTCTGGCTCTTCAATTCTATTCCATTGATCTACCTGCCTGTCACTGTACCAATGCCATACAGTTTTTATCACTATTTCTGTATAGTACAACTTGAGGTCAGGGATGCTGATCCCCCCAGAAGTTCTTTTGTTGTTAAGGAATACCTTTCGCTATCCTGGGTTTTTTGTTGTTCCAAATGAATTTGAGAATTGCTCTTTCTAAGTCTATGAAGAATTGAGCTGGAATTTTGATGGGAATTGCATTGAATCTGTAGATTGATTTTGGCAGGATGGCCATTTTTATTATATTAATCTTTTCAATCCATGAGCATGGCAGATCTTTCCACCTTCTGAGGTCTTCTTCGATTTCTTTCTTCAGAGACTTGATGTTCTTGTCATACAGATCTTTCACTTGCTTGATTAGAGTCACACTAAGATACTTTATATTGTTTGTGACAATTGTGAAGGGTGTCATTTCCCTAATTTCTTTCTCAGCCTGTTTATCCTTTGAGTATAGGAAGGCTACTGATTTGTTGAGTGAATTTTATATCCGGCCACTTTGCTGAAGTTGTTTATTAGCTGCAGGACTTCTCTGGTCGAGTTTTTCGGGTGACTAAGGTATACAATCATATCATCTGCAAATAGTGATAATTTGATTTCTTCCTTACCAATTTGTATCCCTTTGAACTCCTTTTGTTGTCTAATTGCTCTAGCTAGAACTTCAATTATTATATTGAATAGGTATTGAGAGAGAGGGCAGCCTTGTTTAGTCCCTGATCTTAGTGGGATTGCTTCAAGTTTTTCTCCATTTAGTTTGATGTTGGCTACTGGTTTGTTGTATATTGCTTTTACTATGTTTAGGTATGGGCCTTGAATTCCTGATCTTTCCAAGACTTTTATCATGAAAGGATATTGAAGTTTTTCAAATGTTTTCTCAGCATCTAAGGAAATGACCATGTGGTTTTTTTCTTTGAGTTTGTTTATGTAGTGAATTACATTGATGGATTTCTTGGTATTGAACCATCCCTGCATCCCTGGGATGAAGCCTACTTAATCATGATGAAGGATCACTTTGATGTGTTCTTGGATTCTGTTTGTGAGAATTTTATTGAGTATTTTTGTTACGATATTCATTAGGGAAATTGGTCTGAAGTTTTCTTTCTTTGTTGGGTGTTTGTGAGGTTTTGGTATCAGTGTGATTGTGGCCTCATAGAAGGAATTGGGTAGTGTTCCTTCTGTTTCTATTTTGTGGAATAGATTGAAGAGTATTGGTATTAGGTCTTCTTTGAAGGTCTGATAGAATTCTGCAGTGAACCCATCTGGACCTGGGTTTTTTTTTTTGGTTGGGAGACTTTTAATGACTGCCTCTATTTCTTTAGGCATTATGGGACTGTTTAGATGGTTTATTTGATCCTGACTTAGCTTTGGTATTTGATATCTGTCTAGAAAGTTGGCCATTTCATCCAAATTTTGCAGTTTTATGAGTATAGGCTTTAGTAGTAGGATCTGATGATTATTTGAATTTCCTCAGATTCTGTTTTT
This sequence comes from Uromys caudimaculatus, assembly GCA_028551405.1. Classification (NCBI taxonomy): domain Eukaryota; kingdom Metazoa; phylum Chordata; class Mammalia; order Rodentia; family Muridae; genus Uromys; species Uromys caudimaculatus. Next base: position 1,680 of record JAPYYD010003788.1, on the reverse strand, counting down.
ATGTCTCCCTTTCATTTCTAATTTTGTTAATTTGGATTCTGTCTCTGTGCCCTCTGGTTAGTCTGGCTAGGGGTTTATCTATCTTGTTGATTTTCTCAAAGAACCAACTCCTGGTTTTGTTGATTCTTTTTATAGTTCTTTTTGTTTCTACTTGGTTGATTTCAGCCCTGAGTTTGATTATTTACTGCCTTCTACTCCTCTTGGGTGTATTAGCTTCGTTTTGTTCTAGGGCTTTCAGGTGTGTTGTTAAGCTACTAGTGTATGCTCTCTCCAGTTTCTTTTTGGAGGCCCTCAAAGCTATAAGTTTTCCTCTTAACACTGTTCTCAATGTGTCCCATAAGTTTGGGTATGTTGTACTTTCATTTTCATTAAATTCTAGGAAGTCTTTAATTTCTTTCTTTATTCCTTCCTTGGCCAAGTTGTCACTGCGTAGAGCATTGTTCAGTTTCCAAGTATAGGTGGACTTTCTGTTGTTATTGTTGCCATGGAAGACCAGCCTTAAACCGTACTGATCTGACAGGAGGCATGGGATTATTTCAATCTTCTTGCATCTGTGGAGGTTTGTTTTGTGACCGAATATATGATCAATTTTGGAGAAAGTACCATGAGGTGCTGAGAAGAAGGTATATTCTTTTGACTTAGGATGAAATGTTCTATAGATATCTGTTAAATCCAATTGGTTCATAACCTCCATTAGTTTCACTGTGTCTCTGTTTTATTTGTGATTCCAAGATCTGTCCATTGTTGATAGTTGAGTGTTGAAGTCTCCTACTATTATTGTGTGAGGTGAGATGTGTGCTTTGAGCTTTAATAAGGTTTCATTTATGAATATGGGTTCTCTTGCATTTGGAGCATAGATGTTTAGAATTGAGAGTTCTTCTTGGTAGATTTTTCTTTTGATGAGTATGTAGTGTCCTTCCTTATCTTTCTTGATGACTTTTGGGTGAAAGTCAATTTTATCCAATAATTGGTTGACTACTCCAGCCTGTTTCTTCTGGTCATTTGCCTGGAAACTTATTTTCCATCCCTTTACTCTGAGGTAGTGTTTGTCTTTTTCCCAGAGGTGTGTTTCCTGAATGCAGCAAAATGCTGGGTCCTCTTTATGGATCCAGTTTATCAGTCTATGTCTTTTTATTGGGGAATTGAGTGCATTGATGTTAAGAGATATTAAGGAATAGTGATTGTTGGTTGCTGTTATTTTCGGTGTTACTTTTAATTTTGTGTGACTATCTTCTTTTCAGTTTGTTGAAAGATTACTTTCTTGTGTTTTCTCATGTGAGGTTTCCCTCATTGGGTTGATGTTTACCATTTATTATCTTTGTAGGGCAGGGTTTGTGGAAACATATTGTATAAATTTGGTTTTGTCATAGAATATTTTGGTTTCACCATCTATGGTAATTGAGAGTTTTCCTGGGTATAGCAGCCTGGGCTGGCAGTTGTGTTCTCTTAGGGTCTGTATGAGTTCTGCCCAGGATCTTCTAGCTTTCATTGTCTCTGGTGAGAAATCTGGTGTAATTCTGATAGGTCTGCCTTTATATGTTACTTGACCTTTGTCCTTACTGCTTTCAATATTCTTTCCTTGTTTTGTGTATTTGGTGTTTTCATTATAATGTGACAGGATGAATTTCTTTTCTGGTCCAATCTATTTGGGATTCTGTAAGCTACTTGTATATTTATGTT
>JAPYYD010003787.1:0-13763 GCA_028551405.1 Uromys caudimaculatus | reverse complement strand
CTGTTGGTGATGCTTGCATCTATGACTCCTGATCTCTTTCCTAGGTTTTCAATCCCCCCAGTTGTCTCCCTTTGTGATTTCTTTATTGTTTCTGTTTCCATTTTTAGATCCTGGATAGTTTTGTTGAATTCCTTCACCTGTTTGGCTGTGTTTTCCTGTAATTCTTTAAGGGATTTTTTGTGTTTTCTCTTTAAGGGCTTCTAGCTGTTTACCTGTGTTCTCCAGTATTTCCTTAAGGGAGTTATTTATGACCTCTTTAAAGCCCTCTATAATAATCATGAGAAGTGATTTTTTAGATCCGAATCTTGCTTTTCCAGTGTGGTGTCTCCAGGATTTGCTATGGTGGGAGAATCGGTTTCTGATGATGCCAGGTAACCTTGGTTTCTGTTGTTTATGTCCTTGTGCCTGCTTCCTGCCATCTGGTTATCTCTAGTGCTACCTGCCCTCCCTTTATCTGACTGGGGCCTGTCCTTCCTGTGATCCTGGTTGTGTCTGATCTCAGCGACCAGCTGTCTTTGGGATCCTGTGATTCTGGGATCCTGAGATCTTTGGTGTGACAGAGATCCTGGGGGTTAAGCTGCCTCTGCGACCTTGAGATCCTGGTGTGACCAAGCTCCTGGAATCCTGTGATCCTGCGCATGTTAGAACACCTAGGAGTTGAGCTTCCTCTGGGTGTTGTGGTACTGGCTGAGGAGTTTGCACCCAAGATCTGCTCAGGGCACTGGCCCAGACAGGAAGGATGCTTCTCTTTCTTGACAGCTTGCGTACCACCTTCCAGTACTACAAGAACTGGTCCTCCAGATAGAGCTTCCAATGGGGTTTCCTCCAGATTGTGTCCCTGAAGTATGCAGTGTCTTCAGGAATAGAGTCTTCCCTTCAAGTTCTCAGAGGCAACCAAGAGTAATGACAATAGCCGATATTGTCTGGGGAATCTCTCGGGCTTCCCTGATCAACAACTTGAAGGGAGGGTTCTTCTGCTTTGCACTGGGGATTTTGTTAGTAGTCTGTTGTTCCTAAGAGGAGCATTGTCACCTGAGGTAGCATAACTTTATTTAAACTAGAGAGAGAGAGAGAGAGAGAGAGAGAGAGAGAGAGAGAGAGAGAGAGAGAACACAGCCTGTTCTACATAGTGAGCAGCTCCAGGTCAAACAAGGCTACAGTGAGACCCTGTCTGAAGAAACCAAGCCTATGTATATGTGTGTATATATTTATATATGTATATATACATACATGCTTATATGTGTGTGGTGTGTGTATATATGTGTATGTGAATATATGTATATATGTATTATTAAGTAAACATAAAGACATAAGCAACGTTTCCCTCTGGCTTTTCAAAACATTTTCAGTGTTATCCTCTGCCCTCCCTCTCTATACAGCTTTGTTGCCCCTCTGTGGTAAAAGTGCCTGCCTTGTTTTTCCCATTTCCCTTCTTTATTATTTTATTTAATTTTATTTATTTTTTACATACCAGATTTTATTCCCCTCCTGGTCTACCCTCTGACTGTTCCACATCCTATACTTCCTCCCCGCCCCGTCTCCACGAGGATGTCCCCACTACCCACCCCCCACCCCACCAGACCTCTAAACTCTCTGGGGCCTCCAGTCTCTTGAGGGTTAGATGCATCATCTCTGATTGAATACAGACCCGGCAGTCCTCTGCTGTGTATGTGTTGGGGGCCTCAAATCAGCTGGTGTATGCTCCCTGGTTGGTGGTCCAGTGTTTGAGGGATCTCAGGGGTCTAGGTTAATGGAGACTGCTGGTCCTACAGGGTCACTCTCCTCCTCAGCTTCTTCCAGCTTTTCCCTATTTCAACCACAGGGGTCAGCAGCTTCTGTCCATTGGTTGGGTGCAAATATTTTCATCTGACTCTTTCAGCTGTTTGTTGGGTCTTTCGGAGGGCAGTCATGCTAGGTCCCTTTTTGTGAGCGCTCCATAGCCTCAGTAATAGAGTCAGGCCTTGGGGCCTCCCCTTGAGCTGGATCCCACTTTGGGCCTGTCCCTGGACCTTCTTTTCCTCAGGCTCCTCTCCATTTCCATCCCTGCGGTTCTTTCAGACAGGAACAATTATGACTTTGGGATGGTGTCCCCATCCCTCACTTGATGCCTGTCTTTCTGCTGGAGGTGGGCTCTATACGTTCCCTCTCCCTACTGTCGGGCATTTAACCTAGGTCCTTCCCTTTGAGTCCTGAGAGTCTCTCACCTCCCAGGTCTCTGGTACATTCTGGAGGCTCCTCTCAACCTCCTACCTCCTGAGGTTGCCTGTTTCCATTCTTTCTGCTGGCCATCAAGGCTTCAGTTCTTTTCCCTCACCTAATACCAGATAAGGTTCCCCTCTTCCCCCCAACTCCTTCCACTTTCACTCCCAGGTCCCTCTGTCCCTCCCCCCCTTGTGAGTGCTTTCTTCTCCCTCCCAAGTGGGACTGAGGCACCCTCACTTGGGCCCTTCAGCTTGATAAATGGGACCTTAAGAAACTAGAAAGCTTTTGTAAGGCAAAGGACATAGTCAATAAGACAAATTGGCAACCTACAGATTGGGAAAAAAATTCTTCATCAACCCCACATCTGATAGGGAGCTAATATCCAAAATATATAAAGAACTCAAGAAGCTAACCACCAAAAAGCAAACAACCCAATCAAAAAAATGGGGTATAGAACTAAACCGAAAATTCACAACAGAGGAATCTCGAATGGCTGAGAAGCACCTAAAGAAATGTTGAAAATCATTAAGTGATCAGAGAAATGCAAATCAAAACAACCCTGAGATTCCACCTTACACCAATGAGAATGGCTAAGATCCAAACCTCAGGTGACAACACATGTTGGCGAGAATGTGGAGAAAGAGGAACACTCCTCCATTGCTGGTGGGACTGCAAACTGGAACAACCACTCTGAAAATCTGGAGGCTCCTCAGAAAATTGGAAATAGATCTACCTGAAGACCCAGCAATACCACGCTTGGGGACATCTCCAAAAGATGCCCCACCATGCCACAGGGGCACATGTCCCACTATGTTCATAGCAGCCTTGTTTGTGATAGCCAGAACCTGGAAACAACCCAGATGTCCCATAACAGAAGAATGGATACAGAAAATGTGGTTCATTTACACAATGGAATACTACTCAGCTATTAAGAATGAGGACATCTTGAGTTTTGCAGGCAAATGGATGGAACTAGAAAATATCTTGAATGAGGTAACATAGACCCTAAAGGACATCCACGGTATGTACTCATTAATAAGTGGATATTAGCCCCCCTAAAAAAGTACAGAATACCCAAGATACAGTCCACAGAACTCAAAAAGATAAATAATTTTATTATTTTTTAAATGTATTCACTTTACATCCCGCTCACTGCCCCTCCCTTCTTAGTGCCGGTGTCATTGGACTCCCCTCCCCCAACTCCTTCTTCAATGTCACATGGTTGCTTTGTACTTTCCAATCTGCGGTTACTCGTTATATGTGCACTTATGCAGTTATATAATATCTGAGACTTTTTCCAAAGATTTATTGATTCATTTAAAAACAGCTGTGGTAAACTAATTACACTTTAGCACAAATATTGTTTGTTTTAAAATCACATTTTCATTTAAAAAAAAAAAAAAAAAGACAAGGATGGCCCTGTTTCATTTTTGTAAACGTTCTCATTGTGCAGGTGAGTTTAGGAGAAGAGCCTGGAGTCCGGTCTACTGTATTCAGTCTGTGTGTGTGTGTGTGTGTGTGTGTACATATGTGTGCGAGTGTGTGTGTGTGTGTGTGTAATGATTATTTTCAGTGTGTAATCTGAAAGGACAGCCATCAGCTCTTTCTTCTTGACTACATTAGGATTTACTGGTCCCTCTTCTGCTTCCGGCAGGCCTTTTAAACAACATATCTCTACATTACAGCATGTCTTAGTTATCCACTAAACACTGATTTCTTGGGTTTCTAGATACAGATAAAACTTTAGATAGTAACAAAAATAATGTGCTTAGTTTATTCATCTCATTAGAAAAGTCCTCAGGTCAAGGAAAGCTGCCCAGGTTCCCAGTGAAGGATACACATTCACCAGAATTGTAAGTTTTACTAGAAATTTCTATTTTATTCCTGGCAATAACTATTGGTAAGTCGCTTTCTTTAAAGCAATAGGCTAACTTCACTCAATCTTGAGAAAATGTCTGCCAAATAACCAGGTCTAAAAAAACCAAGCATAATTTTTGCTACCAAGTTTTGTTTTTCAATTTCATGAAGAAAAGAAAACCATCCAATTCAACTCATAACTCAAATCATTAAGCAGACATTTTCCTGCAGATGGCCACCGCAGCCAGCAGCAATCTCAGCACTTTAAGCATGTTGACACTTTGCCATAGAGAATACCAACTCATGTACCATACAAACACATTTTAAGGCACAGCAAAACAGAAACAACTGCAGATTATGTGTGACATAAAGATTCAAATTAAGAAAATGAATACAAGGAAATCTGGCAGATTACAAAAAAATGGCTTTGATTATTTCCTAATGGAATCCTGAGTGACTTGTTTTTTTAACTACTCTGAATTTAGGTGTATTTTTTTTCTGTATTAATAACAGTCCATTTTTATTTACAAAAAAATCAAACCAAGGCTCAGAATATATATATAAGCTATATGGTAAACTGCTTAAATTTATATAGCAATAGTTTACCAAGAGTAGAGTTGAGTTATCAGTTTTTTAATTCTTTGTGAAACATAAGACATTAAAATTTGGCATCTTCAAATATTGAAGGCACTCACAATAATTAAATGAAAATTAAGTATATTTAATATTTAGTACAGAGACCGCTTTTACTTGAGAGTAGGAAATGCACAGCATTTAGTTGTCTCTGTAACTGGAATCCTTTCAGCCCTTTCCCTATTTAAATGGAAGCTGATGTGTCCCTTACTGGGCTGGTGCAGTGGTATTGTCAGGCAGTGCACATACAGGCATCTGCATAAGAAAGCAAAGACCATCTGTAAAAAGGATCTGTTGTCTTAAATTCACAGGACCATCTTGTCAACTTCAGACTTCTTCATACCTGTCACTATGCACCTTCTCATCTGTTATCTATGTCAAAGTGACACATGCTCCATTTCCCACTGCTGCAAGCAGAAGACAGACTGTACCATGACAGTAGCAAGGGTCGGAAGGCTTTCGGAAAGGAAGCCAACTTCATGCTCTATGCTGGTACTCAGGGACTTAGAGATTCAGATACTCTATCTCAACTGTGGACAGGCGATTAAAGATGCTGGTGGCTCGACGCTCAGGTGAGTTTTACTTTGGATTTTAAATAGTTTTGAAGCTAAAATATTAATTTCATTCTTTATAGGAATGAAGACGTAGAAGACACAAGTTGTTCTGTAGTTGTCATCTTAACTAAAAAGACCTTTCTTTTTTGTCTTGGCCATTGATGAGCTGCCAGTATCAGCTGAGGGCACATTTCCTTTGGCAAACCACTCAGGTAATTTTCTCTTTAACATTTCAGATGATGCCTATAGGAAACAGAGATAAAAGAAATATTTATACAATAAAAAAAGCATAAGAGCTGTAAAAATAATACAGACATCATGAATAACTATTCTCCCCAACCAAATAAAATGAAATAGAAATATTTATAGAATTCATTCTGAGGTGAAAATCTAATAAATAAAAGAAAAAATTATTATATCATTCCTTAAGCATTTTATTTATCATCTCATTACCCTCCATGTTTAAGATAATTTGTTATCAATGGAACAGAGATTGAAGGAGGGGCCGACTGGGGACTGCCTCACCTGGGGATTCAGTATTTCTGTAGACACCAAACCCAATACTGTTGCCGTGGTCAAGAGGCTCTTGCTGACAGAAACCTTGGGAGGTCCAGTCAGCCACTGACCAATGCAGATGTGGATGCTTGGAGCTCACCATCAGACTGAGCTCAGGGAACCTGGTGGGGGAGTGGGCAGAAGGACTGGAGGAGCGAGGGGGATTGCAACCCCATTGGAAGAACAACATAGGCTGGCCTGACCACCGAGTTCTCCCAGAGTCTCGATCACCTACCAAGAAGTGTACCTGGAGGGATCCATGGCTCTAGATACAGATGTAGCAGAGGATGGCCTTGCCTATCAGCAATGGGAGGGGAGGCCCTTGGTCCTGGGGAGGTTTGATGCCCCAGAGTAGGGGGATGCTGGAGTCGTGGAGTGGGAGAGTGTGGGTGGGCGGGGGAGCACCCTCATACAGGCAAAAGGGAGGGGGAGGGTGGATGTGGGAAGGGGTAGTGGTGGTGGAGGGGTAACCGGGAAGTGGGATATCATTTGAGATGTAAATAAATAGAATGATTAATAAACAAAAGATAATTTGTTACCATTATTATTAGTGTGTGTGAGTTTGAGTGTATGCGTGCTACACATACTACAATGCCCATGTGGAGGTCAGAGGCATCTTTCAAGGGTCTTTTCTTCTTGCTAGCATGTTGAAGGAGAATCTTTCTCATCGTTTCTTCCATGTTGTGTACTCCAAGCTAACTAACCTACAAACTTCAAAATATGCTTGGACATTATAAAAATATATCTCCTTAGGGGATGGAGAGGTAGGTTAGTGATTAAAGGGGTTGCTTAGAAGGCAAGAGAACCAGAGTTTGCTTCCCCAGAGCCTACATAAATACTGAGTGGACCTGGTGGGTCACCTGTGATTCCAGCCTCAGAAGGCACACGGGGATCCCCAGAGCAAGCGGGTAGCCACATTAGCTGAGCTGGTGAGTTATAAGTTCGACTGAGTCCTTGCCTCAAAGAATAAGATGGAAGAGTTGTTTTTGATATCAACAAGCCTTTATATACACATGCACATATGAGCACATACATGCATGCATACCACATATACATACACATAAAGGTCTTGATTTATTCCTATTATATCATTCATTTGTAGCTATTAACACGTGAAGTCTTACATTCCAGGAAGATGGGAATCAATCCAAGTCAGGATTCAGATACACCACTCTTGGGTATATACCCAGTGGACACTTCACCCCACCACAGAGACACCTGCTCACCCATGTTCACTGCTACTGTCGTCATAACAGCCAGAAGTTGGAAACCACCTAGATGTTCCTCACCAGAAGAGCGGATTAAGAAGATATGGCACATTTACACAACGGAGTAGTACTCAGTCATTAAGAGAATGAAATCATAAAATTCATAAAGAAGATAAAGAACGTAAAGACGTCGAGCTGATGCCTACATAGAGTGTTTGCACCTGCGTTCTTCCATCTTTGGTACAGCAAGGTACTCGGCATACTACCAAAAGAGACATGGAAACACCAACCCAGACATAAACTGTCAACAACAATGCTTCCCTGCCTGCAAGACATGCTAGGGCAAAGGTGGCACGTAGCTTGTGGGAGTGACCAACCAATACTTGATTTGATTTAAGGCCCACTCCACAAGATGAAGCTCATACCCAACATTGTTTAGGGAGCCAAGAACCTGAGATTAGATAGCCCAGGGATCTAGAGTAAAAGCAAATACTATGGTTCTTTTTGTAAGGTAGCATATGACTCCTCATGATATTCTGCTATACTCAGAGATCAGTGCCTTCCTCACCCGCCATCAGAGAAGCGTTTCCTCTTGCAGCAGAAGGAAACAAATACAAAGGCCTACACCAGACATAATGCAAAGACTTAGAGACATTGGGTCACTCAACCCTAAAAGAGATGTCTCCATCAATTCCTCCCCCCCAGGGTTCAGTGAACCCCACAAAAGAGGAGGCAGAAAGAGTGAGAGCCAGAGTGGATCTAGGAGTCCAAGAAAACATGCCTAACGCTCATATGAGCTCCCAGAGACTGAGGCAGTATGTGCAAGGCCAGCACAGGCCTGTACCAGGTCCTCTGAGAATACATCACGGCTTCGGAATGTGCAAGCCAGTGGGTCTTGTGCCTTCTCCTGTGCCACTCCTTCTGTTCTGTCCAACTCTGATGTAATAGCTTTTGTTTTTATCTTGTTATATTTTATTTTTTATTGTCATTCCTTCACAGATTTTCTGACTTCTAATGGAGACAGAAAGGGAGTAGATCCAGATGGGAGGGGGAGCAGGGAGGAACTGAGAGGCACAGCAGGAGGAAAAACTATAATAAAGATATACTAAGAGAAAAAAACTATTTTCAATAAATGGAAACAAAAAAGAAAAAAAAAATGTCCAGCTGACGTAGTAGAGACAACCGGAAGAGAAAACAAAACAGTGCGGTATGGTTCATGGAACAGTTTCCATACTTTAAACACGATCCAGAACAGCATTATGTGGATCAGTAAGGCCACCCTGAGCCATGCCTAGTTTTGCAAGGGCAGGAAAACCAATTTTACCTGAAAATGAACAGCAGACGAGGGGCATCTCGGACAGCAGACTGACATAATGGAAGAGAATACCCCTTCCTGGATTTACAGGAAGGAAAACTAGACACAAAAGTCTTCGGTGCTCAGCATCAGTTACAGAAATAGAAAGTCAGGCTTTCTACAGAAGCTAAAATTCATTAATTTTACCTAAAAACACACACTTGCTAATATCCCTTTTACAGCTAACAAATTATGAAAAATCTCAACATTCCTAAATAATTAAGTCACTAGGTTATCTAAAACACAAGATAATACACAAAGCTAACTAAAGTGAAGAAATTTAAAAGGCCAGTTCAGTTTTTTGATTTTTGTTTTTAAAAGATCAGTTCCCCTTTTAAAAAGAGAATATTGAGAAGAGTAATTGGCTGGAAACCCTCTAATGACCACGGCAATGCTAAAGCACAGAGCCTCGTCTCTAGCACAGTGCTAGCAACTACAAGCTGCCACATCAAGCTTACCATGGGAGAACTAATATAATTTTAGTGAGTTATTAAAAGCTCATCAATTGCTATCAGAGAGCCATGTGACCCTACAGGTATCAGAAGTCAAACCTGCAAATTTATAGTCGCTCCAGAGAATGATTCTTCTCTGCCTATGATCTGCCACATGATAAAAACAGTAGTCTTCAAAGCATTATTAATATCATCTGAAATAACACTGAATGCTTACTTTTTATAATTATGGCAAAGACTCCCTATGTTTTGCTCATAACTACCCATATGTAGAGAGCGCAATCTGTGTACCAGGGCATGAGAACGAAGGAAGGCTCAGCCACTGGGAGGCACTGATAACCAAATCTGTCTTCACTTCCGTTAACCACACACACTGCCATGATACACAAAGCTAACTCCGTTAACCACATCTGGAATAAGGTGTATTTCTCCAGAGCACAAGGTCAATACAGGTAAAATTCAAGCTGGTATTCTACACGATAAATTATACTTCTTGTCCTGTCTTCTTAAAAACAGCTTTTCTCACGTTATCCTTGAAAGCAAAAGATTTATATATACACACAGATTTATATATGACAGCAGATCACCATGTACCCGCTGAGCACGCAAAGTGCACACGTGACACTGGCAAACATGCATGTAATCGATACCTTGGTCTCGGTGACCACCTCCTTGCTCTTCTTAAAGCTCCCACTAGTCTCTGCGGAGCTGGGGCAACACCTCTTCCTGTTGGAGTCACAGGAGGGCTGGGCTCTGCTGTCGGAGCCACACCTCTTCCTGTTGGAGTCACAGGAGGGCTGGGCTCTGCTGTCGGAGCCACACCTCTTCCTGTTGGAGTCACAGGAGGGCTGGGCTCTGCTGTCCGAGCCACTCTCAAGAATCTCAATCACCATGTGGATAAGGTACGTGTCAATGTTTTCAGGAACCAACATTCTGATGAGTTTAACTTTATACATATCTGTAAAAGATAAGAAAACCAAGACAAGCAAAAGGTGAGAACATTTTAGAAAATTACAAGGTGAAAATGATAAAATACTGTATTCGAAGGAAGGAAGACGATCGTGCCCCCGCCCTCCAAATTCTTCTCTTTCAAATGGTAACATCCGTAAGAGAAATACGGTAAAATTACTGGGTAAAATCCTTTAAGGTGTCTTTTGTTCCCTGAGAATAACAAGAATCACGCATAGATCCTTTTTTAAAGGAAACTGTACTTCAATTTCCAAATATTAGTTACCAATTAAAATTTTTAAATCATTTATTCTTGGGGCTGGAGAGACAGTTAAGAACACACATTGCTTTTGCAAAGGGTCCAAGTTTAGTTCCCACATCAAGAAGTTCACAACCATCTGTAATTCTAGCTCCAGGGAATTTGATGCCCTCTTCTGGCCTCTGTAGAGATCTGCATTCATGTGTATGCGCGCGCGCGCGCACACACACACACACACACACACACACACACACACACACAAATAAATTTGTTCTTTTTTTATTTTTGGGGTTTTTTTGGAGGGGGGTTGCTGAGACAAGGGTTTCTCTGTGTAGCCCTGGCTGTCCTGGAACACACTCTAGACCAGGCTGTCCTCGAACTCACAGAGACCTGCCTGCCTGTGCCTCCCAAGTGCTGGGATTAAAGGTGTGTGCTACCACCACCCGGATAAAAACAGCTCTTCAAATAGAAGCAATGGATACGTATAAATGAGATTCTAAGACAATTACATCAATAATATATTCCATAACAAACCACATCAGTTACTTAAAATGCTTATCATAAGGTAAACTTTCTGGGAGACTATGTTCATCACAACATTGTTTTCATGAAAAAGTGAACACAAAAAGTACCCAAAGTAAACCCCGCTGAATCCACAGGACAGGACACTCTGTGGCAGAGTCTGACCAGAGCATTGCTTTCAGAATGCCGGAGCCTGCACAGTTGGTGGCAACACAACTCACATTGTCAGTCACTCTCATCTTCTGTACACGGCGCAGTCGCCCAGATAAACAACCACTCTTCCTGAGGCACAGCCTCTCTTCATCATACTCATCTCTGGTGGCGAGCACAATACAGCTAAGCAACTAGAACGTGCTCATTTGTCTTCACTGGGTTACTAAGTGACGCACTGCTGACACTCAATGCAGTGGTCAGAAGCCAAGAGCTGTTCTCATGACATCTTGAAAACATGAATTTAAATTGTTGGTATTTTCAGACTTGGAGCCTCTTTTCTCCCAAAGACTATGGGTGATACTCAGGGACTCATCCAAAATGGTGAAATAAAATAAAAGCTAACAAAAAGTAGTACAGTTGGCTACCTACATATATTCCAGGTTTAAAATGTAAGACTGGTGCCAAGCATAGTCTTAGAAAGAAAGAACTATGCACTAAATATGTACTAAAATTCATCAACGAGATGTTATCAGCCCAATTTCAGTTGTTCTGGGCCAATGCACTGTTCTAGTTACCACAGAAGTCCCACAGCTCTTACTGTCCTGCTGAGTCCCCTGCTCTGGGCATGTAGCAGGGTAAAATTCGAGCACCCACGGTCTTCCATTTTTCTTTAGAATGTTCTAATGAACATTCTATCACATTTCCCCATCTCTGCATTGCTGGGAGTGGGGCTGGTGGTCCATTGGTTAGATGCATTGTAGATTGACGTATTTTGATAAATTATCTATAAACCATTCTGTGTCGAGTACCATAACTGTTAACCTACCACATGCTACTGAATATCTGAAATTATGTAATTCAAATTATTAAACTTAAAAACTGATACACCAGTCTGTTCTGTCCACCCTCGGGGCTTATAAAATCAACTATGGATCATTATTTTTTGAGGTTACTATTTTGTCATTAATTTTTTTTACATTGTTTCATCTAGCCTAAGTTGGCCTAGAAATCACTTTGTAGATAGTAAAGACCACAATAATAAATGCTCTTGGCTTCATTTCCCAAGCATGCACCGGCATACGGGCTAAAGTATTTCTGATTAAACTTTAGCATCAGAAGACATGCTATAAACATAAAATGTTTGACTTAGAAGGCTTAATACAGAAAAAAATGTAAAAGAGCTTCTTAAGAACTTTAGATTAATTGAATATTGAAATGATATTTTCATATATAAAACACATTAAACTGTTATGAAAAGTAATTTTATCTATATAGTTTTTTAGTGTATATGTTAGAAAATGAAGGTGTCCGTGTGGTTAACATTATACTTCTGGCGGCTAGTGCTGTTTTAGTAAGTCACCACACTATCTTTAAGTCACCAGGACTACAGTTTTACAAGTAGGTCACGTGTAGTTTAAGATCTACTTATTTCCACTCCAGCGCCCTGTGTAAGTCAGTACGAAACATACTCTGGAAAGTTAAATGACAGCACTGGCTGCCCTCCTTTGGTGCCCTAAAGACATCATGTTACCCCTGTGTTGAAGGTCCCTCAGAAGCCAACCTTAATTTTCCAGTTGCATGCACATAAAGAATAGGAGAAATTATTCTGAGTATTATCTAGGTACCTCATTAAATATCTTACTTAACTTATTAAGCCTAGTTAAGGACACGCAATGTAGTAAAAGAAGTTTTAATTTATAAAAACAAAAAAACTAATAAAAACCACAGAATTATAAAATTATAAAGTTACAGGGAGAAAAATGTAGAGTAATAAGAGTTTATGAAAGTAAGAGTGCAACTCACAGTTACTCTATTTTTTGAGTAGTTAATATATTATATTTAATATTATATTATAAAATATAAAATATTATATTATAAATATATATAGTATGAATATAAACATATACAAATATATACATAGAAATATAAACATAAATATAAAATATTATATTATAAATATATACAATATAACTATATATAAATATAAATAATATAAATATATAAAAATTACATTGTTATAAAAATACAAAATACATTTCAATTTGGAATTGTGCAAAATTTATATTTCAAACAAACTTCATTAAAACACTGAATTATGTGATAGAGCTATAGCTAAATAAAAATAACATCCAGACTATTAATGTAGTATGCGTGTCTTCATTCCTTATGGTAAATTATACTGTAGTTTTCTCCAGTAAAACCACAAATAGCACCTTATCAAAGAAAACCAAGAACCCAAACCCCAAGTCTACATCCACACAGGATAGCTTCCAGACCACGAATGCACTATCAAAGAAACAAACGTTAAGGCTTCAATGACTGTCATAATCCTCTGCCTCTACTTGGATTTGAAGCAGGCTATAGAAACATACTTCTATATATTATGTACTCAACCTAGGTGCAGTGTATTTTAGAGTAAGACACATGTTTCAAAAGCACACTTTAAAATACCACCTCTGTTCTTTGCTATTGCAATTCAGTATCTGTCTGAGTACGATTTACTTAATGCTGCAGTCTGTGTACGGTGGTGGTGAAGACATGTTCTCTTAGTGACTCAGCACTCGTTATTATGAAGACTTTACCTGATGTTTGTTACATCATGCTGCACGATGATGTTTTTTTTTTTATATTTCTGAACTATGTGTGGTTATATGTGGTTTTATAATTCTTTAGTCTACAACAAAACGAGATTAAAGGGATACAAATTGGAAAGGAAGAAATCAAAACGTCACTATTTGCAGATGATATGATGGTATACTTAAGTGACCCAAAAAACTCCACCAGAGAACTGCTGCAGCTGATAAACAACTTCAGCAAAGTGGCTGGATATAAAATTAACTCAAACAAAATCAGTAGCCTTCTTATACTTGAAGGATAAACAGGCTGAGAAAGAAATTAGGGAAATGACACCCTTCACAATTGTCACAAACAATATAAAGTATCTTGGTGTGACTCTAACCAAACAAGTGAAAGATCTGTATGACAAGAACTTCAAGTCTCTGAAGAAAGAAATCGAAGAAGACCTCAGAAGATGGAAAGCTCTCCCGTGCTCATGGATTGGCAGGA
>JAPYYD010003786.1:0-13765 GCA_028551405.1 Uromys caudimaculatus | reverse complement strand
CACTATGTTCATAGCAGCCATATTTATAATAGCCAGAAGCTGGAAACAACCCAGATGTCCCTCATCAGAGGAATGGATACAGAAAATGTGGTACATTTACACAATGGAGTACTACTCAGCTATTAAAAACAATGATTTAATGAAATTTGCAGGCAAATGGATGGAACTTGAAAATATCATCCTGAGCAAGGTAACTCAGTCACAAAAGAACGAACATGGTATGTACTCACTGATAAATGGATATTAGCCCAAAAGTCCGGAATACCCAAGTTTCACTTTACAGTAACCGCTGGACTGAGAGTGAGGTCCCAGATGGAGGAGTTGGAGAAGGGACTGGAGGAGCTGAGGGAGTTTGTAGCCCCATGGAGGGAGCATCAGTGTCAACTGGCCTGACACCCCCCCCCCATCCTCCTGGAGACTGGACCACCAACCAAAGAATACACATGGAGGGACCCATGGCTCGGACCACATATGTGGCAGAGGAGGGCCTTGTTGGCCATCAGGGGGAGGAGAGGCCCTTGGTCCTTAGGGTGTTAGAGGCCCCAGTAAAGGGGAATGTCAAGGTGGGAGTACGGGAGTGGATGGGTGGGAGGTGGAATATCCTCATAGAAGTGGGGGAGGGGGAGGGAATAGGGGTTTTCCAAAGAGGAGACCTGGAAAGGGGGAAACACTGGAAATTTAATTAAAGTATCAAAAAATAAAAATAAAAAAAAAGTTATAAACGCAAAATGAAAAAAAAAATGAAGTTATTTATGTCCTTCTTAAAGTCCTCTATCATCATCATGAGAAGTAACTTTTGATTCGAATCTTGCTTTTCTGGTGTGATGGTGTATCCAGGACTTGCTATGGTGGGAGTATTGGGAGTATGATGCCAGGTAACCTTGATTTCTGTTGCTTATGTTCTTTTGCTTGCCTCCTGCCATCTGGTTATCTCTAGTGCTACCTGCCCTCCCTTTATCTGACTGGAGCCTGTCCTTCCTGTGATCCTGGTTGTGTCAGAACTCCTCAGAGTCCAGCTGTCTCTAGGATCCTATGATTCTGGGATGCTGTGATCTTGAGATCCTGGGTATGACAGAGCTCCTGGGAGTCAAGCTGCCTCTTTGACCCTGAGATCCTGGTGTGACCAAGCTCCTGGGATCCTGGGATCCTAGGATCCTGGGCTTGTTAGAGCACCTGGGAATGGAGCTTCCTCTGGGTGTTGTCAGCTTCACTAACTTTTAAGTTCCAGATGCTGGTGGCTAGGAGGACTCCTCTCGAAAAGACAGTATCTTAGCATACTCATAGACCTCTTCAGAGGCAAGGTCCAGAAGGTACATAGCACTAAGCTTCTAGCTTAAATGCCTTCTAAAAAACTTCTCAGCACAGCTGGGTGTGCTGGTACGTGCTAGAATCCCAGTAGAGGAGCAATGAGAGGAAGATTAGGCATTCAAAGCCAGCTTCTGCTGTAGACCAGGTTTGAGGCCAGCATGGACTACAAGAGAACCTGTCTCAGAAGAACAAAAATGTGGGAGGGGGATAGGAAAGGAAAGAAGGCCTGGCTGTGTATATCTGTAATCCCAACACTGAGTAT
Source organism: Uromys caudimaculatus (assembly GCA_028551405.1). Lineage (NCBI taxonomy): Eukaryota > Metazoa > Chordata > Mammalia > Rodentia > Muridae > Uromys > Uromys caudimaculatus. The sequence continues at coordinate 12,195 of JAPYYD010003786.1, read as the reverse complement.
CTGGGAGTAGATCAGGAGTAAGGGTCATCCTTGGCTATATAGTAAGTTTGGGGACCACCTGGGTTCTATGAAACAACCTAAGAAACTTAAAGAAAATTTGTAAATACATACTTCACAGATGGGTATATGAGTAACAAGGTTTAAACTTACTCTTCCCAATTTAGGCATGGAATTTTTTTTTAATAAAAAATGAGTCATAGCTTAAATCAGCTAAAAAAAAATAAAATTCCTAATTACCATAGCTTCAGCTCATTGTGGACATAACAGTTCCCTGCACAAGATAAGTTTTATACCATCTATAACTTAAAATTTCTAAAGTAGGACAACACTGTATTGCCTTTTATCATTTTTAAACTTAGATTTTTCTGTGAAGGAAGAAAAGTATCTAAAAATCTTATTTGTGTATGTGTTAGAATGTGTATTCTATGACACAGTGTAGAGGTCAAAGAGCAAGTTTTGGGGGTTGATTCTCATTTTCATAGTCTTCCCGATCAAACTCAGTCTTCAGAATTGCTCAGCAAAGCATTTTACTTGTGTCCTGTGTGCTGGCTAGTTTTGTGTAAACTTGACACAAGCTAGTCATTTGAAAGAAGGAACCTCACCTGAGAAATGCACTCACCAAAGTGGCTGTAGGCAAGCCAGTGTGTTCTCTTGACTGATGATTCCTACTGAAACCCAGACTCCCCATGGGAGGTGCCACCTCTGGGCCTGTGGTCTTGGCAGCTATAATAAAGCAGGCTGAGAGAAGGCCAGGAAAAGGCTGTGAGGTGAAACAAACCTCTCATGCCTTTGGTCATGGTGTTTAGCACAGCAATAGAACAGACAATGGGATAGACAATGTTGGTTGTTGAAAGTGAGCCCGACTCTGCCAGAGCCTTACAAATACAGAGATGGATGCATGCAGCCAACCATTGGACTGAGCGCAGGGTCCCCAATGGAGGAGTTGGAGAAAGGACTGAAGGAGCTGAAGGGGTTTGCAACCCCATAGGAAGAACAACAATATCAACCAACCAGACCCCTCCAGATCTCCCAGGGACTATGCCACCAACCAAGGAGTACACGTGGAGGGACCCATGGCTCCAGCCACATATGTAACAGAGGATGGCCTTGTCAGTCATCAATGGAAGAGACCCTTGGTCCTATGAAGGCTTAATGGATGCCCCAGCATAGGGGAATTCAAGGATGGGGAGGCGGGAGTGGGTGGGTGGGTGGGGGAGCACCATCATAGAAGCAGGGGGAGAGGGAAGGGATAGGGGTTTGGGAGGGGGGAACCGGGAAAGGGGATAATATTTGAAATGTAAATAAAGAAAATATCTAATAATAATAAATAAATTTTAAAAATAAATGAAAGTGAGCCCGAATAGGCTGGGAATAAAAGATAGCAGTGCCTGTCTTTCACCCAAGGAAAACAACAGGAGAATTTGAGGGAAGCAGGAGCACTCAGGTAGGAAATAATCAGGCCATCAGCAAGTACTGTAGGAAGGGATCAGTGAAGATCAGAGGTGGGGTCAGCATAAGAAATCAATGACAAGATTAACTTTTATTTAAGTTTAATGTGGCCTACCATACTGCATTGCTTTATAAGGCCCTTCTGATATTCTCCCTGATCCTCTTGGAGTTGCTGGGGAAAGCACAAGGTGGCAAAAAAGGAAGGCTTCCAACAATGTCCTCCTGTGTGTCACCTCAAAACCGATTTACTTGGGAAAGCTAAATTGATATAATTATTGTTTTTTGGGTTTTTTTGTTTGTTTGGTTTTGGTTTTTTTTGGTTTTTCGAGACAGGGTTTCTCTGTGTAGCCCTGGCTGTCCTGGAACTCACTCTGTAGACCAGGCTGGCCTTGAACTCAGAAATCCACCTGCCTCTGCCTCCCAGGTGCTGGGATTAAAGGCGTGTGCCACCACTGCCCGGCTTGATATAATTATAAAATATTGTATGCTAAATAAATGTGATAATCATTTTGGTAAATATAATGGAATACCCAGAAAAGCACAATTTATACTTACATTTTTTTTTATTGGTAGTTGTAGTAGGAGGCGATATGCTAAGAGTCAGGCAGCTTAGCATTCTTCTCTACAGCAGGTAAGATGGCCTGCTTAGTGAAGTTCTGTGACACAGACTCATGTAGCACAGAACAAAAGAGCTCCACGACACGGGGAAAGTAGCAGCTTGTGACTACATGCTTGTTCGTTCGGTTGCTTTTCCCTTTACTGTCATTAAATACCTGACACAAAGAGGCTTGGGTGTGAAAGGGTTTCCTCCATTTCACAGGCCACCCCAGCAGGGAGGACCAGAGAGTGCTGAGGCCAAAGAGAGAGGGCAGCTTACATTCTCTATATAGATTCTCTAATAGAATTTCTTATATTTTCAAATAGATTCTCTCCTTTCATCATGTAGCTCTCAGGGATCAAACTCCACTCATTGGCTGAGATAGCAAGCACCTTTACTTACTGAGCCATCTGGCCAGCCAAGTGGTGGCCTTTATGACAGGGAATGTTTCTCTGATAATTCATTTAGTTTTAGATTTTAAGATGAGACATTTTAATTTTTATGATAATCAAATTCTGATTTGGGAACAATTAGAGAAAATTCAGGATACAGAGTCCTTTGAAATATTTTTTGGAAAACAGTTGGGAAGACTTGACTATATAGAAGACAAGCACAGCAAACTGGCTTTTTCTTGTTCTCAAAAAGTTTAGACTCCAATGACTGAGTCAGATCTGTAAATAGTTAATAAATAGTAGGCTTTGTGATCATGTAGAAGTGTGTTTACCTGCTTTTGGAATGCAGAGCTAAAGAGGGGAATAGAAACATAACAACTTCCTAGAAAAAGGTGTCCTGCAAACTGTGTTAAAGATGCACCCATGTGTTCTGATGTGGGCTGGGCGTGTTCTATGTACAGAGAGCCCAGGGGTGGAGGGGAATGCACGTGAGGGTGGAGACTTTAACAGGAGCAGGGCAAAGGCCCTGGTTACAGTTGGGCACAATGAGGAGAAAGAAGAAGCAGGGTAACATCCAGGTGCCTGGAAGCTTGTGACGGTCAGGATTTCTGTGGAAGGAGCCACAGTAAAAGAGGCCCAGGGGCCTGACATTGCTTCCAAGTGTGAGTCCATCACTCTTTCCCATGAGTCTGTATAAAGACTCCCTGGTGCCTTTGTGTGCCATTAGAACACATCTAGCTTTGTTTCTTCATCTAGGGGGATTGTCAGTCTTTGCTCTTTTATCACTGTCTTAACCATAGTGAAGGGTCCAGACTTGGACCTACATGATACTGCAGACCATGAGACCTGGCATTCAAGCACACAGAGACTCTCGCCCCTTTCCTCAGGTAACCGTAGCTGTGAACATGTTGTTCTTGCAGTTGTTTTTCCCATAGTTCTGGTCTGTTTCACATATTTATCCATTTAGGCAACACTGGTATTTAGCGCTGAAGGAGGACATCTGTTTTGCTGGGCTGGCACCTGGCTCCTGAGATAGCAGAGGCTCTTTTATTCCTTAGTGTTTGTTCCTCTTTCTCATGGCTAAAAAATTAACTTTGAAACTAAGCAAATGAACTTACTGAAATCTTTGGTCATGTGAGGGATCTTGGGGTTTATTGCTAGATTTGGAGAGAGTTTATTTTTTTATGTTAAGCCTGTGGGGTTGTCCCTGTAATAGTAAGTTAAAATACAAGCACCTGAAAAGGTTTGCACATTGCATTTACAGTCCTGAGTTATAAGTTTTTTCCCACAGCAGTTCATATGCACACACAAAGCTGGCCCCATGGCTGGCCTCCAGCCCACGAGGGGCTCGTGCCAAATCCCAAACCAGAGAGTGAAGACACGCCCTGTCACCTATCATTGTTCCTGTGAACCTCACAGCCTGGGTATTGAAAAATCTGGATTTGATTTTTTTCTTCAAGTCAACCAGATAGCCTGTACACATGGTTAGAAAGTGTTTGCATGTTGAATCAGAACTTGAGATACTTTAAGTCAGCCATTTCAACAGTGTTCTTATTTCTTATTAATCAGATTTGGAACATTCCTTTGGCAGGTTGTATTCCTCACTGGCTTTGGCTATGTATATGTGGACATCGCCCAACAGTGTGGCACAGTCTTTATCATTCTAGCCCCGGAAGGAAAAGCAGGACCCATTTTTACCAGCACCAGCAGGTGGGTTTGTTTTCCAGCAGCAGTACAGAAAGTTTTCTTTATAATATCGTAAACCTGGTCTTTATCATTCTTGTTACATCATGAAATGATAAACCTACTAACCATTCTTGTCGTCTCCATACACATACTAAAGGTTTTGGTCAGATACCATGTGATCCATAAGTAAAGATCTAGTTATTAAATTATGCCTCCAGCATTTATAGATAATAATAATCATCTTTCTTGGGTCTCCCAGTTCTGTGATAAGTTCAGCAAACTGATTTTCAAGCTAAGACATGCTCTTCCAAATAATACCATTATTACTTGTGTAAGATGCAAGCTAGTATCTCTAAGTCTACAAAACAACGTTGTAAATAACTAGACTTTGCAGTTAGACCAACAGTAAATCTAAACATACCTCTTAGAGCCTTGGTACACATCGATCATCAAGGAGGCTGGGGAGATGGCCCAGTGGGTTAAGTGCCAGCTGTGTAGGCATGTGGACTAGAGGTCAGCATCTACATGAAAGCCAAGTAGCATCACAGGCCTGGAAACACAGTGCTGAAAGACTGGGGACACGCAGACCCTGGGGGCTTACTGTCCAGCCAGTAGAACCCAAGTGCAAAGCTACAGTTCAGTGAGAGACCCTGCCTCAAAAAGTCAGGTGAGGAGGGAACAGCATCATGGCTCCCAGAAAGAAGTTTACTCCATCACGACTGATTTGAGTTCCATCCCCACAGCTCACATGGTAGAAAGAGAGAACCAGTTCCTCCAAGTTGTCCTCTACCCTGCACACGTGAGCCAGGGTGTGAGCATTCACCCCCAAAAACTAAATAAAAATATAAAAATATAAGCCATGAGAATAATTAATATCCTTAACTTAAAATAATCATATAATTCAATAGAAATAATGTAAAGATATCCCCTCCTCCCAAAACAGAAAATGAGGATAAAGGACATGAATAGAAAATTACAGGAAGAGGAAATAGAAATAGAAATATTCAAAGACAGAAACATAAATAAGATAGTACCTACCAAATTAACAGCATTTCATCATATACAGTTGTCATAGGAATGTAATTGGTACCATTTTCTTGAGCACTCTTAGTATACATATTTACATATAAAGAATTCAAAACCCCCTTTGGTTCTCAATGGTTCTCAGTCTGTGCATCATGGCCCTTTGGGAGTTGAGCGACCCTTTCACAGGGGTCACCTAAGATCCCTGGAAAACATATTTACCTTGTGATTCATAACAGTAGCAATATTAGAGTTAAGAGGTAGCAGTGAAGATAATCTTATGGTCGGGGGTCACTACAGTGTGAGGGTCTGTATTAAAGGACCGCAGTGTTAGGAAGGTTGAGAACACTGGGTTAGAAATTCCACTTTGAAAAGTTTTAAGAGTTCAGAAAATCATGAAAACAGTAGACAAGGATATACACAGAGGCGTTTGTTTCAATGTTAGTTATAGTGATGTGGTATTAAGTGTACAAATGCTTATCAGATATATCACAGGCTATAGGTATTAATTGCTTGCAGTGGACTAGAAGCATGTGATCTAATGTAGAGTAAAGCAAGCCTATCATGACGCTGAATATATAAAGACATGTATGTTCCATCTGTGTAATAGACAATACTGGAAAAGAAAGAAATAATCAAACTTTGGACTTTTCAGTGTTTAATAATTTCTGTATAGTAATTTTCTGTAAAAGATTTATGTATTTTATAATCACAAAATTAAGTTACAATAAAAAATAATAATGACAGTTTTCATGCATTTACTTAGGACTTTTAAGAATAAATTCCTTGTATCTGTATATGACTAAAAACTCATTAGTTTGGACTCTGCTAACTTTTTATAAAACTTCAAATAATATTAAATAGGAATGCTTACATTGTCCAAAAGTATTTGTTTAAAAAGAAAGAAAGAAAGAAAGAAAGAAAGAAAGAAAGAAAGAAAGAAAGAAAGAAAGAAAGAAAGGAAAACAACAGTATAACAAAATTGGAGAATAAAATTTAAGTTATAGAGCACAAAATCTCGAGCTTACACATGTATTTCAGAAATGTTATCTAAGGCATGAGTCTTAATGAGAGCAGCCATAGTACACACATTTGAAGGTAAAGTAAGAACAGTCCAGTGTCTCCTCTACCTGCTTGGCTTGCGCTTCCCTGGGCCATGCATTCAAGTGTTTGCTGGATGTCAGGTCTTATCTAGGGCTAGGGAAACAGTGAGGGAAAGGGTCCATTCTCACAGGCACAGAATGGGAGCGACTGGAGCACAGAAACTCCATGGGCAGAGTAGAAGGTCAGTGCTCTACAGGGATGAAAAACAGCCATTAGAGACGTGTGAGTTGCCAGGGCCTTGGGACAGGGAGAGTGGAGTTGTTGAAAAGTCAGTTTGAGGGAAATCTTTTCAAGAGAGTGCCATTTAAACTTGAAAACAGCAAGGCAGTTAAGAACCTCATCTGCTGGAGGAAGTGCTTCCCAGACCCAGCACACAGCCAATGTAAGTAAGGCCTGAAGCAGAGCACCTGCCACAGAAGACAGCAGAGCCAGGGCAGTATGGGCAAACAGGTGGGAGACAAGGATGTGTGTCCTGTTAGAGGGCTGCTAACGGGCAGACGGTGCCGAGCTGAAAGACAGCTTTCATTTAACACTAGTGACCTTCGTAGGGGTGGTTTTGTCAGACTGGGGATCATAAGCCAGCTTGCAGCAACTGTCAGAGAGAAAGAAAGGAAAGAATCAGAGAAAATGTTTGTGGACATGCTTTTGAGTTTTTACTAAAGAGGATCAGAGAAATGGGAAGTAGGTAGAGAGGAAGTGATGTTATAATAGGGCTTTGTTCACTCAGAAGAGGAATAACTGCATGCTCATGCACTGACACTATCGCAGAGGAAGGTGACAATGGGACACATGGCACGTAGAGTCGTGAGCAGAGGGGACATGGACCTGGCCAGGGGCTCTTCAGCTCTAGAAGTGGGAACAGGGGGAGCAGAACATGCTTGTGTGCAGGGCTGATGGGCACATGCTTGTGTGCAGGGCTGATGGGTACATGCTTGGGTGCAGAGCTGATGGGTACATGCTTGTGTGCAGGGCTGATGGGTACATGCTCGTGTGCAGGGCTGATGGGTACATGCTCGTGTGCAGGGCTGATGGGTACATGCTCGTGTGCAGGGCTGATGGGTACATGCTCGTGTGCAGGGCTGATGGGTACATGCTCGTGTGCAGGGCTGATGGGTACATGCTCGTGTGCAGGGCTGATGGGTACATGCTGACCTCTAGTTTTTCTGCTCAGCTTATCTTTTTTAATATAAGGAGTGTTATTTCTCTTTCTGCCATGATCATCATAACAGAGAATTACTGTTTAAAATGAAGAATTTGGAGAAAAAAATCTGGTGTTGATAAGAGAAAACACATACAGAATCATGACAAGAGCTTGTAATGGTCCCCGTGGGAACGTTTCCCAGTAATCCTCAAGTGTAGCTAGCTCTGTCCAGAGCGTTGAGTTCTTCCTGTTAGGAGACTCTGTCCTATCAGGGGGTATGCAGTGAGGCCCTGCCCTAAAACAGAAGTAAGAAAGAGACCAGAGGCACTGACCAGCTTTGCCCTTCCCCTAGAGCTCTGGAGAGGACGGTCACTTTCAGAATGTTCATCACCCAGTTGAGCCTGGCAGTGTCTGACGACCTCACACACCAGGCCCCATCTGAACTGCTAAGGCTCACCCTGGACAACGTTTTACTCCATGTGTCTCCTGTGCCTGGTGTCCTCCCAGGGGAAGAGCCTCCCTTCAACTTCTTCCAGCTTTACAGTGTGGAAGTCTACTGCGGAGACCTGCAGCTGGACAACCAGCTTCATAACAAGTCCAATTTCCATTTCGCTGTCTTGGTCTGCCAAGGAGAGAAAACAGAACCTGCTCAGCATTCCAGAGTGCAGAGTCTCCTGGGCTCCAGCAAAGACTTGGAAGAATACAAGGAGAATTGCTTTATCAAACTTTGCCTCACTCTGTCTGAGGGGAAGGACTTTCTCCTCGATGTCAGCGAGTTCACTTTTGAACTGAAACCAGCACGGCTGTATGTGGAGGACACCTTCATATACTACGTCAGAACTTTGTTTGACACCTACCTACCTCACAGCAGGCTGGCTGGTCACCACACACAGCTCCTCACAGAGAGGCAGGTGCTGCCCGTGCAGGTGACACAACACGCTAAGGCCTTGGTGAACCCAGTGAAGTTACGGAAGCTGGTCATCCAGCCAGTGAGCCTGCTCGTCAGCATCCATGCCTCCCTGAAGCTGTACATAGCCTCTGACCACACTCCTCTCTCCTTCTCTGTGTTTGAAAGAGGACCAGTGTTCACGACGGCAAGGCAGCTGGTGCACGCACTGGCCATGCACTATGCTGCTGGGGCTCTCTTCAGAGCAGGTAAGGGTGTAAGAGAAGGATCTGCAGTGGGGTAGAACCGGGGCAGAAATGGTGCACTGTGGCGGAGGGCTGTCTGCTGCACAACACACAGGAGAGCAGGTAAGGGCTGGGTGATACATGTAGGCCACATGTCTAACAGAACTGGATCTAGGTCTGGACTGGCAGTGTAAACCTTGGGTGAATATCAAACTTCCCTGAGCCTGCATCTTCAGCTGTAAAGTGGATTTTTAAGGCTATGGGATAGTTTATACTAGGGACCACAGGGACAAGTAAGACTTCTGTTTCCCATCTGGCTAGAAGAGCATACAAGGAGTGTTTGATGTGAGTACAGAATCTTCCATGGGAAGCACTATGTGCAGACATGAAAATTGGGCTCCCAGTGGTCTCAAACTACTTTAAGTCATCGGGGTCATCATCTCCAGAGCATGTGTTCCTGACTCAGGGTCCCTCTTAGGCAGGGCCAAGATGATAGCCTGGTCCTCAGGGTTGCTAACAATCATGTTAAAGCAGCATCCACAAATGGTTTAGTTAAGTCTTCTCCAGTAAAGAACCTGCACGTGGTGACCTTGTGCTTGGTGAATGAATCCTGTAGACTATTCAGGCTGTGGCAGCAAATGACTATATTACCATTAGGAAGAGGCCAGTAGTCATGCTACATGGTTAAGACTAAATCTTCTCCATAATGAACTAGATAGAGAGCAGGGATAAGCTGACTTCACCATAGAAAAAAAGGAGAGCCTCCAGCTCAGAGCCTTAAATGACCTGTTGTTTGGATAGTTTGCACAATAGTGAAGAAAATATTTGCCCCTTGCTAAGGAGTCATTTAAAAATAATCCAGAATATTTCAAACTGAATAGATATGTATATGTGTAAAGTAACCCCAGACACTTACTGTACTGGCTGGCTTTGTGTGTCAACTTGACACAAGCTGGAGCTACCACAGAAAAAGGAGTTTCAGTTGAGAAAATGCCTCCATGAGATCCAGCTGTAAGGCATTTTCTCAATTAGTGATCAAGGGGGGGAGGGCCCCTTGTGGTGATACTATCTGTGGGCTGGTAGTCTTGAGTTCTATAAGAAAGCCGGCTGAGCAAGCCAGGGGAAGCAAGCAAGCCAGTAAGGAACACCCCTCCATGGCCTCTGCAATCAGCTCCTGCTCCTTGACCTGCTTGAGTTCCTGATGAACAGCAGCATAGAAATGTAAGCTCAATAAACCCTTTCCTCCCCAACTTGCATCTTGGTCATGATGTTTGTGCAGGAATAGAAACCCTGACTAAAACACTTACCCTTCTGGTAGACTGACATGTATCAGCTCTCTAGTCAGAGGCCAAGGGAGGAGGAGGGCTCCCTGAGGTCACAGCTGACACCAAGCTAGGAAGCTGAGCTAAAGGACAGACTCCACCTGTGCCCAGGTAACAGTGGTCTCCATAGGCTTTGTGTGAAACCCCCTGCCTTGTTTTCCTGGGGCATGGAGGGATCTCTTGAGAACATTCTCTTTGGCCTTTCTGTAATTAGAAATCCTACCTCCAGCTCTCACCCTCATAGACGCAGATCACCAACAAGATTTCCAAACAACTAAACCAAAGATATACAGATGGACTTCTGCATCCTTGGGTTCACATCTGCAGATTGAACCACTTGTAGTCTGAAAATACCAAAGAATTGTGGGTGTTCTTATCCCTTAAATGTGCAGAATAAATAGACCAGCAAGATGGCCACTGTCCAGCTCTGTAGGTAAGGGTGGAAGAAGAGAACTGACTTACATGTTGTCCCCTGGCCTCCACAAGTGTATACCTTTGCACGCCCACATGCTCACCCACAGCCACATAAATAAGTAGAAGTACTGAACATTTTAAATTCAGCAGGATGCCGGGCGCAGCTTGTGCAGTATACAGCATTACACACTCAGCCCATGTCAGCACACTGCAGGTGGCTAAGCTCGATGGCCCACATTCTGGTTCTCAGGGTCTCAAACCCATGCCTGCTGAGGGTCACCTCACTCACCTCTGGAGAAAATAGTAAAGAGTATCCTTGCATACGTTCTTTCTGTCCAGCGTAGATGCCACCAAGTGGAATGTCCATCCACAAACAGCCCTCTGGTGGCTTCGGACTTTACTGATCAGATTTACTGATCAGCCTCACCTTTCATGTGGCTAGGAAGAACTAGAAAGGACTCTCAGCAGCCAGGTGGGATTAGGAGTCAAGGTGGGCCTTCTCCTCTATGTTCCCAGATTCCCAAACCTGAAGGAAGCCTCATGGAGGTCTCTGCCTGACAGAAGACTCTCTTTCATATGTGTGCAGGGAACCAAGGTCTCTAAACCAGCCCTCAGGTGGTACCTACGATCATTCTGGGAGATTCTCTAAGAAGAATATCCTTTTTTATTTTATCTCCTCAGAGTACCTTTCAATAACAACTTATTCCACAGGACCATTGATTGATTGATTGATTGATTGATTGATTGATTGATTGATTGATTCAGACAAGGGCAGGGATCAAGTAAACAAACCTAGGTTGGAAACCCTACTCCTAGGTTTTTTGGTTTTGTTTTTTTTTTTCTGATACTTTATTTACATTTCCAATGTTTCCCCCTTTCTAGGTCTCCTCTTTGGAAACCACCTATCCCCTCCCCCTCCCCCACCTCTATGAGGGAATTCCACCTCCCACCCACCCGCCCGCCCACTCCCATATTCCCACCTTGACATTACCCTTTACTGGGGACTCTCCTCCCCCTGATGGCCAACAAGGCCCTCCTCTGCCACATATGTGGTCCGAAACATGGGTCCCTCCATGTGCATTCTTTGGTTGGTGGTCCAGCCTCCAGGAAGACGGGGGAGGGGGGTGTCAGGCCAGTTGACACTGTTGCTCCCTCCATGGGGCTGCAGACTCCCTTAGCTCCTTCAGTCCCTCCTCCAACTCCTCCATCTGGGACCTCACTCTCAGTCCAGCAGTTACTATAAAGTGAAACTTGGGTATTCCAAACGTTTCGGCTAATATCCACTTATCAGTGAGTACATACCATGTTCGTTCTTTTGTGACTGAGTTACCTCGCTCAGGATGATATTTTCAAGTTCCATCCATTTGCCTGCAAATTTCATTAAATCATTGTTTTTAATAGCTGAGTAGAACTTCATTGTGTAGATGTACCACATTTTCTGTATCCATTCCTCTGATGGGGGACATCTGGGTTGTTTCCAGCTTCTGGCTATTTTTTTTTTTTCAGGTGTCAGGCAATACACCTTTTTTTTGTTTTGTTTTGTTTTGTTTTTTGTTTTTCAAAACAGGGTTTCTCTGTATAGCCCTGGCTGTCCTGGAACTCACTCTGTAGACCAGGCTGGCCTCGAACTCAGAAATCCGCCTGTCTCTGCCTCCCAAGTGCTGGGATTAAAGGCATGCGCGGAGTTCTTTGTATATGTTGGATATTAGCCCTCTATCGGACATAGGATTGGTAAAGATCTTTTCCCAATCTGTTGGTTGCCATTTTGTCCGATTGACAGTGTCCTTTGCCTTACAGAAGCTTTGCAATTTCATGAGGTCCCATTTGTCGATTCTTGATCTTAGAGTATAAGCCATTGGTGTTCTGTTCTGGAACTTTTCCCCTGTACTCATGTGTTCGAGGCTTTTCCCCACTTTCTCTTCTATTAGATTCAGT